>CAUZXS010001875.1:0-27644 GCA_963585895.1 Sepioteuthis lessoniana
AGAGACAGAGAGGCCAAGACAGACACAGAGAGAGAGTGACAAAAAAGAAATATTTATTTTAGTGGGTAGGAGAGGAAATAAAAAAAAAAAGAAAATCCTATGCAGCAAAAACAGTAGCGTTTTATGTGTAGGAGGTCCAGGGAGAGATGTCCCCTGCTGGTAGTGATAATAAGAGTGATGAGGTTACAAAAGGACAGCACATTTAACAAGGTGGTGGACTTGTGTCCGGTAAATGGCTCAGATGATCCTACATTGATGGTTGCGTGGGTGTGAAAATAGCATTTCTTCTTCCTCCAATAATCCTGTCTATCAAGTATCGTCATCATTACCATCTGCTTCCGGTATTTTGCCTTCAAGTTTCATCTTCTAATATGTATTAGTACAAGGGTTAATTGCTTTGGTTCAAATCTATACGGTGTCCACGACTGTCGTTGGCGGCGGTGGCGGTGGCAGCGGCGATGCCGGCGGTGACGGACATTGCTCTGTGTAGTGCAATACTAACGGAATGTCTCAATGTATACAGTTCAATGTTCTTGTACTGGTTTAGGTTGATGGAAAAATCAGTCTGCGGCCGAAAGAAAAAAAAAAAAACGATCGTTCGTTCGGCCATATGGTTTGCGTCGATATTTCTTATTTTAGAAAACGATACGTCAGCAGTTTATGAATGAGATGCTACAAGAACAATGAGACGATTTAACTTATCTATATATGATTTAGCTGTCTACCAATCTTTTTAGATAGATAGATAGATAGATAGATAGATTTAATTGTTTCTTTCTCTCAAGATCAGTTTCTTTGCTAAGGGGTTAACTTCTCTTTGGATTTGTAGAAGCAATGACGCAACTCGTATAAGGACATCGAATAGAAAACTACTTGGTGGGTTTGCTAACAACGTCTTTATCACCAGCTTCAGTTCCTGGTGTTCAAATCCATGAATAGTATTTATAAAACCTCTCTGATGCTCAGTTAAATATTTGTTAACTCTCTCTCTCTCTCTCTCTCTCTCTCTCTCTCTCTCTCAAACATCCTATCTATCTATCTAAACTGATAGACAACCCTATAATCAATGACTCACAAACATTTGTATACACTGGCAAAGGAATTAACGGCTGCCACTCGCATAATGCACAGCTCTGCGAATAAACTGAGCACTCTGGTATCCGGTAAGGCAAAAACGTAAACAAACGAAAGCTACTACATAATGCCTTATATTCCCGAGCTGACGTAGTTCGCTTGCCGGCTGAGCAGTATGATACTAAGTCTAACGTAAAGTTGGGCAGGTTTCGATCCCTTGTTCAAGTGTCCTACGTGTCTAGGTACACTGAAAAGTTGTTGTACAACGAAACAGTCTTTCTGTAGATGACAATATATATATATATGTATATATGTGTGTGTGTGTGTGTGTGTGTGTGTGTATATATATATATGTGTGTCTGTCTGTCTGTCTGTGCGTTTGTGTGTGTGTGCTGTGTGTGTATATATGTGTGTGTGTGTGTGCGTGTGTGTATATATATATCTGTGTGTGTGTGTGTATATATATATGTGTGTGTGTGTGTGTGTGTGTGTGTGTGTAATATATATATGTGTGTGTGTGTATATATATATATGTGTTTGTGTGTGTGTGTGTATATATATATGTGTGTGTGTGTGTGTGTGTATATATCTGTGTGTGTGTGTGTGTGTGTGTGTGTGTATATATATGTGTGTCTGTCTGTCTGTCTGTGCGTTTGTGTGTGAGAAAATAAGACAAAAATTCGAAAATCAGGTTTATATGCTTTGCTATATGAATAGCGTGGTCAGAATGACTCTATTATTCCAGAAAAAAAAAAAACATGGAATATTTACGTATAAGAAAAAGAAATGCGCAAATTCTTCTCATCCAGTTGATAGATAGATAGATAGATAGATAGATAGTGTCACTGGGTGACTGTCTATTTTTGAGAAACTGGCAGTCAACAAGCGCCGTTGACTCTATGCATACGCTGACCAAACCTAGATCTCTATATGCACTATCATATATTTATCATCATTATCATCAAGTCGAGCTGAGAGCACGGATCCCCTTGACTCTCTCTCTACCTCTCCCTCTCTTTCTCTCTCTCTCTCTCTCTCTCTAACACACACTCGCACGCGCAATCCATTGCTCTCAACACGTCCTCTACATCGCATCCAGTACCTGCACAAACTGGTAAATGTAAGTCTTTGCTGGTCGGTCGACTCAGGTGGTTCCCCGTGTGGAGGAGTCCATCAGAAAACGTCATTTATGATTTCATCCTTGCTTCACCAGCAGTGCCCCTCATGTCTTGTTCGGTTTTTGAGAAAGGAGGTAAGTAGCTTAATAGCTACCAGGATTTGTTCAAAAGAACACATCGTATCTTTTAGTAGTCCCTATCAAGCTTTTTCTTCAAGTTTCCTTACATCCCTGCATACGAAATGGTGCAACAATCAATACTAGGGACACGGCACCAGCTTAAAGGTATTCCTGCATTCTGTGCAATCAATAACAGTCAGTGATTTTTCTATACGTATGTTGTCATCCCTTTTCTGTAGATTGTATATTGCTACCTGGGTATATGAATTTTTATCATTAATGGTTTTCGGACTATTGTCTTCATCTTTATGGTTATTTTCACAACGTTTCGGCCGATATGTCTTCCGGCCCTCTTTAGGTGTTTGTCGAACTCGGGAACCTACACGGAACTTTGAACTACGTCATTTATTGAATCCACAGCGGTCGCCTGTTCTGATTCCGTTAATCATAACCGGGTACAAATATTAAGAATTCCTGTATCATTAATCGCCTGCAGTCAGGATTACTAATAGTAGTAATCCAAGTCATATAAGAACATTAAGTTTAAAAGTCCCAAAAATTCACTCTAAAATGCCAAGCAGGACACATAGGCGTTGGTTCCCTGAGATTTTAAGGAGACAATCAGCTGGAGGTTACAGTTTCAATCCTGACTGCAGGCGAGTAACAATACAGGAATTCTCAATACCTAAACCTGGTTATGGTTAACGGAATCAGAACAGGCGGATTCAATAAAGGACGTAGTTGGAAGTTCCGTGTACGCTCCCGAGTTCAATAAACACCAGAAGAAGGCCGGAGGGCATATCGGCCGAAACGTTCTGGAAATAAAGATGAAGATAATAGTCCGAAAATTCTTAATGATAGAAATCATCAAGCTTCGTCTCAGAAATTCACACAACTGTGAACTTGTCTATTAACTTCAGAGACTTGGCATTCAATGTGTAGATGCCTTTATCTTAATAAAAAAAACAGAACTCTGTTTTATATGAGATCACGTGGAGACTAATGCCTCTTGCTACCTGATTCTGACTATGATGCAAGTATTCGGCTTGAGCAGGTATACTCGCTAGAAGTGCTTAATCATCAACGTAATCTCTATCCGTAATAACATATGCAGGATAATATCAGCTTTTTGAACTTTTTTTTTTTTTTTTTCGATTGAAACTATTTTCTTTTCTTCTGTCTATTGAATTTCGTAGTACGTAATCTAGGCAGGCTATAAATAGAAAATTATGCCAATGTGCCTTTTTGTAAGACTCCAATGACAATATCAAAGAAATCCGTATCTACATCGGGTGAGGGAACCATTTCTTTTATATTTTGTAGCGGAAGAAGTATTTACTCCATCTTTCCTCTGTGTTTGGAGTCAAATGCACGGAAGAAAAACTACAAATAAAAGTGATTTTTGAAAATTTTTACACGTACTTCTTCAATGATGCAATGCATAGTCAGAATTTGTAAAGCTGGATCTAGTCCAAAGGTGAAACTTCATGAAAGAAAAGTTACGTTGTGTGTGTGGTGGAATCATTTTGAGTTTTTAAAACCACAATCAAACACTCAATGCAGACTTATATTCTCAACAGGTTCAACGTGTGCATGAAAATCTTCAAAGAAAAGGTCCCACACTATTATATAGACAAAACATTGTGCTTCTACTCGATAACGCAAGGCCACAATAAGCGAGAGCCGCACAGAAATAAATCTTAGATTGCGACTGGTCTTTTCTATCCCATCCACCGTATTCACTTGAACATCTTTCTCCATTTTCTACAAATTGCTCTGAATGTTAAAATATTTTCTCAAGAAGATTTGGCCGAAAACGTTTGTGGAAAACTTCGTGAGTATGAAACTAGCCGAATGAATTATATTTTATTAAAACGGAAATTATTTATGAGTCAACCAAATACTCACACACATACACACACACACACACTCGTATATATAGGAACTTCAATAAGAAAGTCACCATCAATAAATGCCCTGGGGTATGTGCACACCCAAAGACCATAAGAATTTAATATAGGATTAATATATTTTGTGACAATAGATCAGTCTTGATATCTAGTTCTTGGATGTGTGTTGAAGTATTTGCAATAACAGAACCCCAAAATATTGCATAGAAATCTAACTAATATATCTTTACATTTATACACAAAAATTAGTTTTCCCAAAATGTACAGTACTAGTCAAAAGTTATGAATCGAGCTGACAGATTCGAGAAACGCTCATAAGTGTTATTGACTGTAGTACTCATAAATATTTGAACAAGCTTAAGATCAGTGTGTGTTATTATCATTCTTATTTGATTATTATTCTAAGATTTTTGGGTCTATTAAGGAATTTAAACGAGGAAGGACCCAAATTGCTTCACTAATTTGCCAACTTTTTTTAATTGCATTGCAAGTTCGTCTTTTCAACGTCCTTGATTGATTTAAAATATGATATTAAGATAGAAAAAGTTATCTTTTTTCTGTAACCAATTTAATTATATTACAAAACATTTCCTTCATGTTAACATTCAAAAATGTGAAATATTACTTCATGTATATTTTTTATGGTGAATTAAAAAAATGTTTCTCACATATATATATATATATATATAACGAAACAGATCTGTCTGTGGATGACAATATATATATATATATATATATATATAATATATATATATATATATATTGTTGTTGGCGACCGTAGTCGGGGGTGACCCGAAGGCTCCCTTTTCGATAGCTACTACACCAAGATGTAGGGGAGGGCGCTACTCCATTCCCTGGATATATATATATATCTATATATATATATTACAAGAAAATTAATAGATATTGTTTATTAGGAATTTATTTCATCCGCTCATCAACTGGCTCTTCAGGTGGTTTGAGCAGGAATTTCTTTTTTTTTAACCGTTAACATCGGGGAAAGAATGGTTAAAAAGAAACGAACTTCTGTTCAAATCTCATCTGAAGAGCCAGTTGATGAGCAGGTGAAATAAATTAATAATGGAGTATATCTATTATTTTTCTTGTTTTTAATCCTATATTTTTGCTCTGCACGTGATTTTTTTATATATATTTACCTATATTAATTAACCGTGCATTGAGCACTCTATTTAGATTATTTTTTTAGTCTATTCACAGACTTTAATTATATATATTATATATATATATCTGTGTGTGTGTGTGTGTGTGTGTGTGTGTGTGTGTGTGTGTGTGTGTGTGTGTGTGTGTGTGTGTGTGTTGTAAATAGAACAGTTAAAAATGGTCGATTCGACAATATATATATATATATATATATGTATATATATATATATATATATATATATATATATATATATATATATATATATATATATATATTATCGATATTCAGCTAAGCTACTATTCAGCAAGTGTTAAAAATTAGTACCCCTGAAAAATGAGAACTTGAATGTTTGAGTTGAGATTTTTTAAATGCTTTCTTATTCTCATTATCTTATTCTCTTTATCATATTCTATACTCAAAATATATTGATATTACTCTGCAATAGATTTTACAGATTACAAACACTTTTAGCGTTACATTTTGATTTTAATCATAATAAAAGAAAGAGGACATATTTTGGCCGCTATATAAACGAATATTAATAGCAGATAGTCTATTTCTATCGGTATTCATAAGAGTAAATTTTCACGAGGAAATTAATGGTTTTATAAATATTTACCGGTGAATTCATCTCTAGTCAGTAAGAATAATTTGTCGGACTTTCAATGAGAATCATGAAAAAGCCAAATGTTTATTTCGTTCAAGAAATCCGACGCTAAATATTACACAGAAAGTTTTTAGGCGACAAAATTTCTCGATGTATGATATCAAGATTCTTGTCCATATAGTTGTGGTTAAAAGCGCGTCAGGCTAACTCAAAGCCGAATTTCTTTTGACCCTATTTTTCTAAAACATGTATCATTGGGGAACGAGTAAAGTTTGGGTAAACGGGCCAAAGTCTTGGCGTTTATTAGATATGAACGGCTAACATATGCATTATTTTAAACAGTTTTTCTATTTGTTTGTTTGTTTGTTTCTGTTTGTTTTATTTTTCTTTTTGTGTTATTTGTTTGTTTGTTTGTTTGGGTTTTTTTTTAAATATGTTTTTATTTTTTGTTAGTTGATTTTTTTTTTTTTTTTTGGTTTGCATTTCTTTCTTTCAAATATTTTCCTTTTTTTAAAAATATTTTTCTCCTTTTTTGTTTCTTTATCTGTCACTTTTAAAATAAATGCTTTCATTAAAGTGAAATATTGGGATTATGAAATTTAAACATTTTAATGAAACTCAAGATGACAGGAAATGTGGAAATATTGATTTTTGAAATTGGCGATACAGAAAAGACATATTACTTAATTGCAAAACACATGCTAGAATAATAGTTTCCAGAAAATTTAAATGTTATGATTGTGATAAATCAAAATTCAATAAAATTCAAAATGGCATGAAATACTTTTTAGGTAGTCTCTTGGTCTTATACATTTTTTAAGTTTGTGGTACAGAAATAATTTTTTTTCCTGTAAAAAAGCAGCATTTCCATTCATTTTATATGTTGTGAAAGTGTGATTTCAATTTTGAGATGTAACTCAAGGTGATATTAAATACATTTGAAGCATTTTTGGACAATAAAACTAAGTTTCTTTATTTTCTTTTGTCATCAATAAAGCAACAGTAGAAGCAACATCTTATGAGAAAGCATAAAATTAACCTTCAAGTTCATTTATCAAATATTGTTGTGTTTCGTATTAGTAATGTGTAAATAAACAAAACCATATGGCTGGAGTATTTATTGATCTGAACTTCTTATTTACCAGGCCCCATATTACGAAAACCCTGTTATGACTACGTTCACGGTATAAATCGTAAATAAAGTTATTAATTATGTTGAAAACAGGGCACACAGGGTAAATCTGCAAGTTGTGTATATATATATATATATATATATATGTGTGTGTGTGTGTGTGTGTGTGTGTGTGTGTGTGTGTGTGTTCAAGTGTGTGTTCAAGTGTGTGTTCAACAGGCAATATAAAATACGGAATATTTTATTCTTATGTTAGAAAGACATGATTCAGTGCATGCTAGTATTTTCTAAGGGTTTAGGATTCAAGGATTTCGCCTGATTGATTCAATGATTGATTGATTTTAACGGCATGTCAACACGTTCAGGCTTATTTCATGCCTAGAGTTTAGGTAATCGCATTTATTGTACGTTGATATTTACATTGTTTGTGTAGCTGTTTTGAAGAGTTAGTTTGTTTTTTTGTTTTTGTTTTATTTTGCACATGTTTCTATTGAATATGAATCATTTTTAAACAGATCTATTTGATTAATAGATGAGATTCTAACTGGTACTACCACTTCAGGCAGAATGAATCTGGAAGTAAGGGCAATGAAGGAGTACACAACACGCCCCAGATATTTGTAAGTGGAACCTCATCATGAGATTCAATTTAGTGTCATATCCAGGACACTTTTTTGTAATAGGTTTTTTTACTCCATCTTTATAGGATACAGTCAGCGTATTCAAATCCCCACGGATAGGACAGTGTCCTACACCTAGACTATTGACAAACAAACTAGCAAACAAACAAAAAACTAGGAAACATATTTAAAACGCTGAATGTGTAAGCCTGTTCAAAAAAGGCCCATATTTGGCAAACCCAACGTTTTGGGCTTGGTTATCCAAACTTTTTTGTTTTGATAACCAAAATATTTTCATATTTGTCCAATTTATTTTGTTTTTTGTTTGTTTGTCTGTTTGTTTGTTTTTATTTAAATATTGCAGGATTTGTCTTCTATTGACGCGTTGGTATACAAACGAAATTCCTTACCAGCATGAATGAATCTCTCAATAAATATTCAGCACTCTAGAGACCGCAGAAACTGAATGAAAATCTTATCTAACTTGCAATTATTATGCTAAGGGTATCAAGAATCTGAGGCTAGTTGTGCAATTAATCTAGGATCGTGTACTATTAACGAGTATTTGGCGTATACCAGTAGAAACACCAACGTTTTGCAGTCAATGTTCATTAATATGCGCACGAATGGCACTTTGACCACAGAAATGCCAAGTTAATCTACAACACGGTACGATAGCTGTGTGTCTAACATGTTAATTAATGATTTGTGCGTCATAAAGTGTACACTAACGGAAGATAAAATTGTAACACCCAAAATATATGTTTCAGTTTATTGAAGCTTAAAAATACAGGCAATATAACTAGATTACAGAAAATGATCCCATATATAATCTATATGTAAACAGTATAACGTGGTGTGCGTCCGAAATCGACAGGGTATTTAACTAACTTCCCACCAATCAGGATATGACACAAGGTCATTTTATCGTGGGGAGCCACGCACGAATCGAGACTCATTCGTGGGTAAAACAAAAAAAATGATTGGTCCTCTCAGTATTCCCCTTTAAAAGTCAGCCCTGCAAAGGAGGTATTGCCAGTAGGGAAGGTGCAAGAAACGAGGAGAGTAGCTTAATATCACCCAACGAGTTCGTGCTGTATAGTCATATACAGATTCATGCAGAACACAACGACTCAATAAATAAAGACGAGCGAAGACTTCTTTAAAAAAATATACCCCTCACTTTATTTGAAAGGTTGTGTGTGAGAGGGAGCTGGAGACTGAACAAAGACTGCAACATATTGACCTCCCCAGCCCCTCCAAATATCGCCGTGTGTCGTTCTCGTTCTCCTGGACTTCTCAACCAGGGGCTTGGGGGCCCAGCCTCTCTGGGACATCTTCTCATCCTAGCATCTTCTCACCAACTGGTCACCAAACTCAATTGGGTGTCCCAAAGGCCCCTTCTGTCGGGTGGTCGCTTTCTCTATCACATCTTGTCTATAACTCATCTGATCTCCAACTAACTGACTTCCTGTTCTCATCGAGTTATATAATAGTTCAATGGCCCACTCAGTATCTTTGGAATGGCATGTTTGATCGCCATCAAGCGGAAATAACTGTCATTCAGTTCACAGGTCACTCTCTTCTGGTGCATCAGTCTATGAGTGTACCATGGGATTTTACCTTGTCCCATATTGTCAGCCAAGCTCGCCTACGCGATTTCTTCGCATAACTGCCATCGGAATGTGTCACTTCCTTCCGGTGCATCACTTTGGAATGGCATGTTTGGCTGGGTCGAAGGTCAATATACAACACTCGTAGGTATCCATCCGAAGTCGACGAAGTATTTAACTGACTTCCCACCTAGTAAAAATGCAACAGGGTCATTTCATTGTGGGAAATCGGGACTTATGCGTGTCTAATCTAAAAGATACTTGCTCCCCTCGACATTCCCCATATTGGGGCGCCTCCTACGCCAAGCGATGAACTCAGCAAAGTAGGTATTGCCTATAGGTAAGGCCCCCTAGGACTATACAAATTAGGTGAACACCTCAATACCACCAACTCGTAGAGCGTTCCTGAGGTGGGTATTTTGCGTCCGTTCGAAGTCGTCGAGGTATTTAACTGACTTCCCAAATAGTCAGAATGGGACACAAGGTTATTTTATAGTTGAAAGCCACGTCCGAATCGGGATCCATACCTAGCTAATCCAAAAAATGTTTGATGTCCTCGACATTCCCTATATTGGGGTGCTTCAGGCGCCAAGCTATGAACTCAGTCTTACAAAGCAAGTTTTGCTTGGAGAGAAGTGGACCTGGGACAAAGCGAATCAGGCGCATAACTCAATACCACTCAACGAGGGAGCACTCGTCAGTCGGGGGTGCCCATTTTGCGTCCATCTGCAGTCGACGGCGCTAGTCCGCTCAAGTACCACAGTATCCATTATCTTTCCTTTTTTCCGGATTTTTTTTTTACAGGTTACCATTTTCAGTTTGTCCTGCCTTTCTCGTGGGTTTTTCTACTCTACAAACAGGATTTAAAACAAATGGTATGTCAAATTGAACATTGTATGTATGAACCCAACCACTTCTTCACAAGCAAGATGCGATAGAAAGTCAAGTTTTAAGCGGCGTAAAACAGTGTTCCCTCTCTTAGACTAGTTGCCAAACTAAAGATAAAGATCTCAATCTGCCCTACTATTTATCTAAAGCTGGGGAAGAACAGATAGATACATGCAAACAAACTCGTCCATGATTTTAAATCGTGTCGCCGATTCCACTCCATACGACGAAAACTGTTACTCTAATTACACCTCCTTATCAATACACTGCATGTATTTACCTAACCCTTTGCCACTGACAGAAGGCGACACAAGATCAATTTTTAAGCCGAGTACAGCTGGTTTCTTTTTCCTGGACTAGTTTCTATACGAAGATTAAAGAGCCTAGCCTGCCCTACTTTTTGCCCAAGTTCTGTCGAATATTTAAATCCAAAGATGCAAACAACAAAATATTGCTAAAGTTAAAACTGACTTAATTCTAACTCCAACCCCCACAAAAAAGGTTTCCATATTGTACACAACACCATGTGATGCTATATTTTTTATGTAAACTTCTTTGTAATCCGAAATTTACCATGATAAATTAATTTCGCATTACTTCTATGCAATATGGGCCTGTAGCTCAGTGGTAGAGTTTCAGCTCTGCATTCTGTGGTCGCTAGTTCGATATCCCATGAGGGAGATCACGATATACGCTGCTGATAAGACCTAATTAGGTCGAAACAGTTGTCTAGTGGATCTGTATGTCACATCCAGTGTTTGCCTGATTTTCTGGTCTTGGTAAAAACAAGCAATACTTACAAAAAAAGCAAGCCCTCCGAATAGAATCAATTGATATCGTAGAAAGGTCATTGGAGCAGAACCTACAGTGACTTCTCTCTTTACTGGACAATAATACAAAAAAAAAAAAATAGAAGAAGAAAGCCAGGGAAAAAACAAGATCATAAAAAAGGAAAGTACCGTGATCTTTAACCAAACTTGTTCAAATAATGATTTGCTGCTAAAATTTTCTCTCTCTCTCTCTCTCTATATATATATATATATATATGTGTGTGTGTGTGTGTGTGTATAGAGAGAGACTGTATACGTGATGAATTTATTACGAATGAAAGTGATGAATTTATTACAAAGGAAAGTTGACGTTAAAACGCTTCGGTTTTAATGAACCTTGCATTTTATTAAACATCCGTCGTTGTGCCATCAACACTTCTTTCACCATTTTAAAGTCCTGATAAAGGTTCATTAAAACCGAAACGTTTTAACGTCGACTTTCCTTCGTTATAAATTCATCACTTTTGGATCACTTTGTTTTTCAATTTTCTGCATACTGCAGCATTTCTTTCCATTATTTACTTTATATATATATATATATATATATATATATATATATATATAGTCATCCACAGACAGATCTGTTTCGTTCTATCAAAACTCATCAGTGGGGCTAGACAGTAGCTTCCCGTAGCTAGGATCGAAACCCGGTTGACTCAAACGCCAAGCCAAGCTTCTAACCATTCAGCCACGAGGAGCGATTAGCTGCGAAGTAAATTTTAAACGGTTATGAATCACAATTACAATTGTTTACATACATCCGTTCAATGGCTACCGAGACCTCAATTCATATACGAAGAAGCTTGAAATAGACGCTAATGGCAACACGATTACTTCTTCGCCAGAGAATTCAACCATACAAGGGAAAGGAAGTATATATATCTCTATAGTCATCCACACACACACATATATATATATATATATATATGTGTGTGTGTGTTGTTACATGACAGTGTCTGTGACCCTTGGTTTCATGCTTTATGTATTCATCAGACAGTGTGAAAGTTGTCAAAAAAACGGTTAATATAGTTAATTTTTTGTGTTGGTAGTGATGGGAGGTTTTAGGAATTTTTTTGTGTCTGCATGTGTGTCTAAATTTGTGTGCCTTTGCATGTGAGTGTGTTAGTTTGTTCGTATATGTGCTTTCGCTTGCGCATACATATATATGTATATCTGCGCATATAATGACATGCATCTTTACATATATACATATATTTCCACCGTCTGTTAGAGGAAAGGAAAAGAAGTGTGAGAAAGGAAAAATGGGGGAGGAGATGAGGGAGTGGCGAAAAGAATCAGAACGATTTCTTTTTTCTCTTGATCCTACTCCTCTTTCTGATAGCTAAAGGTTTATTATTACAATATATATATATATATATATATATATATATATATATAACGATAGTGTGAATGGCCTTTGATAAAAATGGAGACTTAATGAGGACAACTTATTAGAGGGTACAGTGTACAATAATTGCATAATACCACCAATAATGTTCGGGTGAGGAATATGGATTTTTTAGAATGACAAAATAAACACACAGATCTCACTAGAAGCGCCGATTCTAGATAAGAAGTATAATGAATGGAATTGCTAAGGAAGTAATTATGCTTCCCGCGAGAATATTTTACTATTAAAAAATGTTTGTCACGTGACGTAAACCAGTCATGCGGCAAAATACACTCTATTTGCTTCTCTTTAGATTTAAAATGTATCAGTCCGCTGATCTAAACAAGTCAGGCGATATTTTTACTGGATAAATATGCGAAATAACATGTACTTTTTAAGTGTTAGAGCCGGGTCATCCCCTCTTAATTTCTTTAATTTAGCGGGAACCGTTGCTTTCAGCCTAACTTGATCGTAAGTCTCTATTTATATATTGATGTTTACTAAACTTTACGTGGATGTGGTATACAAGCCTCAGGTTTCTTAGAGTACCTGCTGTTGCATAGTGATCTCTCATCTAACTATTAGAACCGACTCATCGCTACTTAACTTCTCTGATGTGACAGGAATCGGCGCTTTTTTATATAACTTGACTGTAAGTAAGCATGTATTTGTGTAAAAACATTTTAACAATTTCAATTCTCTTAATTTAAATTCTATTTAAAAATTCTAAAATTGCATATAGAATATACAATTACATTTCATAGGTAACGGTAATGTAAGTATTCTTCGGCCGGTTAAATGTTATTTTACTTAACGGCACAAATACTGACCACTCGGTTTCAAAGGGATCATACATTCAAGCCAGATAGATGGATAGATTTTTTTTTTCAATTTTTTTTTTCCATATATGTAAACTCTGCTTTGTTTGGTATTAGTTTATAGCAAAAATTATTTTGATCACGCAAAAATATTTGTTTTGAGGTTATTAAAAATGGTGACAAATAAAACAGAGTGCTCCAAGTTTGAACAGAGGTCTGTCATCAAATTTTTGCCGGCTGAGAAGTGCAAAACATAAAATTTACAGAAGACTGTGCGGTGTGTACGGTAGAGTATATTTTAGTCAAAAAATGTTTACAAATGAGCTATAGGTGAGTTTGCCACGATGAGCCTAATCGAAAAGACTGTCCAAGGAGTAGAAATACACTGACTCTCCGGTAAAAAAAAGTTCCGGGTGCAGCAGTCAGTAAAAAGAGTTATGCTGATAATCTTCTGGGACATGAAAGGACCTATTACTATGGATTTCCTTGAAAAGGAAGCATCAGTAAACAGTGCTTCTTATTGCCAACTCTTTAGGCAAAATGACCCTCAGAGATAGATAGATAGATAGATAGATAGATAATGACTGGAGTTTTTTGTTTGTTTCATTGTTTATTTTTAATTATCATTTTCTATTTCTCATTAAGTGATACCGACGTTTGTGTTTTGCAAGCAAGATTTATCCCGTATTTAGAATGATGAGGTGCATATGTTTGCATCCGAGACAGAACATAAAATCCGGCGCCTAAAGAACTTGAATCATCAATATCATCGTGAGTCCGGTATTCAGGCAACGGAATAAACATAACCTTCAATTTTCAGGTTCGGCTGGCAGTGTATCCAGTGGGCAACATTCGGACCTCTGCATTTAATAATGGAAATTGACTGACGTGCTATGTGGGAGACAAATATGACAAGATAAAACAGTTTGTAATATTTGGATCGTTTTCCCTCGAGCGAGAAACATGAGACGAGTGCGTCAGTCTCTCATTTGCATTTGTCTTTTTTGTGTGGGCGAAGAATGACCTCTGAACATGGTATCATATCATCTCTCTCTCTCTCTCTCTCTCTCTCTCTCTCTCTCTCTCTCTCTCTCTCTGTATGAATATATATTATATATAAATATAATATATATATATGTGTGTGTGTGTGTGTGTGTGTGTGTGTGTGTGTGTGTGTGTGTGTGTGTGTGTGTGTTGTCTCACTTTTTCTTTTACTGATGGGTGATGTCATTGTGCTTATCAATAACTAGTTGATATTATTTCTATATGTCTCTCTGTCTCTCTCTCAACTATTGTCCTTTTTTGGACTTATTAAACAACCTCTCTCTCTCTCTCTCTCTCTCTCTCTCTCTCTCTCTCTTGTTCCAGCTATTGTCAACGTACATATGTAACAATTTCACAATACTTCTAAACGTTTCTCTGTATATATATATATATATATATATATATATATATATATATATATATATATATATATAGTTTGGTTTGTTGGGTTTTATGGCATATCAACGTTTGTAGGCTATTCAACACTAAATCCATTTTTATGTAAACAATCTGTTCTATTTAAAACAATTCAGTTTAGCATAAGTACACAGTTTAATTGTCAAAAACATTTCTATTTCAAACTATTCAAGCAGTTATCTGTAACAATTCATTTAAGTATAAATACAGTTTTAATGTCGAAAAACAGTTCTATTTCAAATAATTCAGTTAAGCATAAGCATGCAGTTTAAATGTAAGTACGGTTTGATTGTCAAAAACATTTCTATTTCAAGCTATTCAGTTTACTCAAACAATTCATTTTAGCATAAGTATGCTGTTAGTTCTATTTAACCCATAGATAAGGCCCTATTAGGTGCTACCACTCCGAGCTAGAGTGAACCTGAGAGCGTTGGCAACGATGGGGTACTCTGCATTCCCCAAAGCTCCAACACTGCAGTCAGTGTATTCTACAGCCGTAGCCGACTGGGTAATACACAGAGTTAAATGCCAAACAGTTTTATTTCACATAATTCAGTTTAGAATAAGTTCACAGTTTAGACGTCAAAACAGTTCTATTTCAAGCAATTCAGCTCAGCACTAGTACGCAGTTCCAATGTCAAAACAGTTCTATTTTAAACAATTCAGTTTAGCATAAATACGCAGTTTAATGCAAAAATCAATATAGTGAAAGAAGCACGGTTTAGTTCTATTTAACCCATAGATAGGACCCTTATCAGGTGCTACCACTCCGGGTCAGAGTGGACCTGGGAGCGATGACAATGAAGGGGTACTCCGCAATCCCCAAAGCTCCAGCATTGCTGGAACCTCACCCTCAGATTGTTTAGTGTCATATCCAGGACGCTCGTTGGTGGGGGGGGTCTTACCCCCTGCTGAGAAGCAGTCAGTGTATTCTACAGTCCCAGCCGACTGGGCAATATATATATACATATATACATATATGTATATGGGAAGCTAGTATGTCTAGCCACACTGATGAGTTCTGATAGAACGAAACAGATCTGTCTGTGGATGACTATATATATGTATATATGTCTATATATATATGACTATATATATATATATATATATATATATATATATATATATGTCTATATATGTATGACTATATATATATATATGTCTAGAATGTCTAGCCACACTGATGAGTTCAGATAGAACGAAACAGATCTGTCTGTGGATGACTATATATATGTATATATATTTATCTATTTATATATATATATATATATATATATATATATATTATTATATACCAATACATATTCTTAATCTCTCTCTCTCTCTCTCTCTCTCTCTCTCTCTCTCTCTCTCTCTCTCTCTTCCCACCTCTCATTGTTTTTTTGCTTATCTAGGAAAAGCTTTTACTTATACTTTCCTATCTCTAACTTTTTTTCGTTCGACCACTAATCCCTGCAACAAAATTACATCTGTCTCTCTCTCTTTGTTTTTCTCCCTCTTACATTCTCTGTGTCTCTGTCCCTGTTTCTGTCTCTTTCTGTATCTGTCTCTATCTCTTTCTGTCTGTCTGTCTGTCTCTCTCTCTCTCACTATATATATATATATATATATATATATATATATATATATATATATATGTATGTATATACGAGGGTGGGATGAAATGTTCATTTGATGACATCACTTTTTTTTTATCAATGGGACAGTGTACTGCTAAATCGATAAAACAAATGGTTTGATTTTGTATGGTTTTATGGCATATCAACTATTGTAAGTTATTTAATGCCAAATCATGTTAATACATGCATATTGATTATATATGATTTGTAAACCAATTTTGTAGAGAACATTTTTAAGCGAGCCTTAGCTTCTCTTTTTCTTTTCTTTTTTTTTTTTTGCACACAGTTAAATGGTTTCAAGTATTTCTATCTCATAGGAATAATTCGATTTACTTTTAATCATCTGTTGGCCCAAAAGTAAATGGTTTCAAGTATTGCAATGTAATTGTAACAATTTAATATCAGTCATATGTTTGCATACATTTAAATGGATATACACATGATTTGTAAGTGAATAGTTTATTAGTAATTTCCTTTTGTAAATGTGTTATAACTAATTTGTTTGCACACTAATATTACTATTGTTTCTACACAGATAAATGGTTTCAATTATTGCTATTTAACACTTATAATTCTATTCAATATTAATCTTTTGAGAAAATAAAGTTGTTACAAGTATTGTTATTTAACACAAATTATTCGATTCAACACCATTCATTCATTTCCACACAGTCAAATGGCTCCAAGTATCGCTATGTATCATAATTCAATTGAATATCAGTCATTTGTTTATATACAGTTAAATTATCGAACAGTTCTATTTCTAACAATGCAATTTAGCATAAGTCATTTGTTTGCATACAGTTTAACTATCAAACAGTTCTATTAGACCGATAGATTGGACCCTGTCAGGTTTTACACATCCGAGTCTGAGTGGACCTGAGAGCAATGGCTATAAAGTGGTACTCCATATTCCCCAAAGCTTCAGGATATGACATTAAGCCATCAGATAGTTTAATTTCATATCTTGGACACTCTTTGTGGGGTTCTTACGCATCTGTAGAGATGCTATCGGTGTATTTTACAGAACAAATGTGTGTATCACAAAGAGCACTATGTTGACAAATAAACCTTTAGTCACGGTTCCTTAGGATATCTTGGTCAGCCTATGTTCAGATAGATAGATAGATAGATAGATATGTATTCTCTCTCTTGTCCGCTCACACACATATACGTAAACACATACAATTGCATTATTTTCTAAGGGAATTTGAGACAACCTTACATTACTTCTCTTTTTGATTAATTGAAAAACACTTATTCCGAGATATGTTTCTAGGGACCTTCCCCTAAGGTAGCATCCACCCTCTCACCTAAAAAAGAAAAGGGCTGAGTTAATTTCCCTAGGCACCCTAGTATGTGAATTTTTGCTCCTTCCTCCCCAAGAGGCTTGCTTCCTTAGCCTCGTATGAAGCTGAATAAATTCTGTTTCCAGGAGTTTGGTCCCTAGGATGAAAAATAATAAGTTCAACATGATTATCAAGAACTCCTAATAAACAGTTTATTCGAAAAACAAAACCAAAAAGAATGCCTATTAAATTTATGATTCACATTTCTTATTATTACGGAGATTATATGATTGTAACCTAAACTACGTCACCACCAACATCATAATTCCCTTGTTTATCTATGTTATATTCTCAATGATAATCAAATATTCATTATTTAATCTTGATTTACAATGTCTCTATTAAAGTCTACCTGGGTTAGATTTTCCTCCAAGCAACCCGTGTTATTAATGGTATTTAACTAACTTCCTATCAAACCAGGACGTGATACAAGGTCATTTTATAGTGGCAAGCCACGCACAAATCGAGATTCAAGCGTGGCTATTTCAAAAATGCTTGGTCCCATTGGTATTCCCCGTATTGGGTCGCCTCGAGCACCAAGCTATGAACCCATCTCTGCAAAGTCAATACTACCGTGTTGGAAGTCTTCTGGGACTAAGTAATTCAGCTTAATAACAACCACCTTGTGCGAATGCCCGGGATCCCTCCTCCCCCAGAAAACCAAGGGCAAGACTAGCCCATGTTATCAATGGGATTTAATGAACTTCCCATCAAGCCTATAAATGAACCAAAGTTGTTTTATTGTGGGGAGCCATGCATAAATCAAGACTAATGTGTGACTATTTCAGTATGCTTGGTATCTTCGCTATTCCTATATCGGTGTAAAACTGCGATACCAAATAGGAAACTTGTCACACACGAAAGTACAAGATAGACTCTGTTGTTTCTCGATATGAAAATTTATTGCCACGACTATTTTTACAGTAGTCGTTACGAACCGAGGGAGAATAGGCGAAGGATACACAGAGTTAAATGTCAAACAGTTTTATTTCACATAATTCAGTTTAGAATAAGTTCACAGTTTAGACGTCAAAACAGTTCTATTTCAAGCAATTCAGCTCAGCACTAGTACGCAGTTCCAATGTCAAAACAGTTCTATTTTAAACAATTCAGTTTAGCATAAATACGCAGTTTAAATGCAAAAATCAATATAGTGAAAGAAGCACGGTTTAGTTCTATTTAACCCATAGATAGGACCCTTATCAGGTGCTACCACTCCGGGTCAGAGTGGACCTGGGAGCGATGACAATGAAGGGGTACTCCGCAATCCCCAAAGCTCCAGCATTGCTGGAACCTCACCCTCAGATTGTTTAGTGTCATATCCAGGACGCTCGTTGGTGGGGGGGTCTTACCCCCTGCTGAGAAGCAGTCGGTGTATTCTACAGCCCCAGCCGACTGGGCAATATATATATATACATATATGTATATGGGAAGCTAGTATGTCTAGCCACACTGATGAGTTCTGATAGAACGAAGCAGATCTGTCTGTGGATGACTATATATATGTATATATGTCTATATATATATGACTATATATATATATATATATATGTCTCCTACAGGAACTCGAACTCTAACTGACTGACTGTCCGACCGACTAACGCCCCAACTAACTCATCGACTGACCAACTCCAAATAACTCCAACTAACTCTGCATCTTAGAATTCTTCTTATATATATATATATTATTCTAATTATTTTCTTAACCAGCCCGTTAATAACACGTAAAAACTAAAATGTTCCCGTCAACGTCATTCTAAAATCAGCTGACATCATATCCAAAGGTTTATTTTGAAATCTCGCCCACAGCCAATTTCAAAACAGCCAATTTCCAAAACTTTGCTATGACAGGGGTCGAAATGGGAACGCACTCAAGGTCCACCCGCTTGACCTTTCCAACGCAAATTCGTACTTATGAGGTCAAACACAAAGTTTTTAACTCGCATACAACACATCACAAAAATAAAATAGTTAACTAAAATGATAAATTAGAATCCTAAATTATATTACTTTGGGGTACTTCAGACGCCAAACTATGAACTCAGCCCTGCAAAGTAGATATTGCCTGGGGAGATAGCCCACTGGGACGAGGTGATTCAAATAAATAAAACCCACCTGATGTGAACGCTAGGCAGGTCAGTGTTATTGATATTTATCCAACCTCCCACCAGATAGGATTTGATACAAGGTCATTTTATGACGGGGGCCATGCACGAATCGACAGACATAAGGAAAATAATTCGAAGACTCGAACATCTTCACTTAAAGATCCGAAAAATAAAATACTCCGTGCTCTCCAACGGAACACGCTTAAATTATGACTCGCTGCCCAATTACACAATATATATATATATACAACTACGCCCTACGAGCTGGATGTGACACACGAAGGATACAGAGTTCAGTCTGCGCTACTGTTTGCTGGAGGGAGTATAGTTGGATTCCTATCTTTCTCAAGAATATTAGCTTGATGTGAAATGCAAATAGCCTTGTCCAAGGTTTGAACCCTGGTTGCCACGCTTATTTTCCACTGAGGTAACCATTACACAGCAAGTGCCTTTAACGCCCACTCTCTCTGTCTCTCTGTCTCCCTCTCTCTCTCTCTCTGTATATATATATATTTAAGCATTTTTCATTAAATAATAAAGACAAATTTTGTCAGTGTAATTTATTTAAGATCCTTTCAAGTTTTCTGATAAGTGTCGTAGTTTCAGGTTGAAATTGGTCGATGAATTTCCCAAAATTGTCCCAAGCGCTTTCAGACCCTTCATGGGCCATCATCTGACAAAATTTGTCTTTATCATTTAGTGAAACATGCTTAAATGAACACACACACAACGGATGTATGTAAACAATAGTAATTGTGATTCATAACCGTTTAAAATTTACTTCGCAGCTAATTTCTCCTCGTGGCTGAATCGTGAGAAGCTTTGGCTTGGCGTTTGAGTCAACCGGGTTTCGATCCCAGGTACGGGAAGCTACTGTCTAGCCACACTGATGAGTTCTGATAGAACGAAACAGATCTGTCTGTGGATGACTATTGGGATGATATATATATATATATATATATATATATATATATTCTGTATTGACTGATATTTCAACTAGTATATATATATATATATAATGAATGTGTGTGCGTGTGTGTCCGTGGTGGGGTGCTTGTATCTTGGCATGAAAGAATGTCAGTGGTACACAAACATTAAAAAGTAAAAATTAATCTTTATGTTTTTTTGTTTTTTATCTATGCACGCAAGCTTAAAGGAGAACTAATATTCTGTTATCGAGGTGATCAATACACTTGCGGACATAAGTCGTTTATTTTAGGATGGAATATGGTAAGAATTTGTTACTGTGCTGACACTATAACACTCTTTCTTTTTCTTTTTTTTTAAATATGAACTAAAGAGAAAAAGATATTGATATTAGACTTCATAACCAAACAACTTCGTTGACGTTCGTATTACATTGATGAATCTTAACTCGCCGTTACCTTGTGATCTGTCTTTCTTTCATCTTATTTCAGTTGCTTTTTATCGAAATCCTCAGTTTCTGATCACCAAGGAATCAATTCAGATCAGAAACACTGATATGCCAACTCGCCTTGTGTTATTTTAGGCCGATAATTTTGGAACCACGTTTATTATACGTTATGTGTGTGTGTGTGTGTGTGTGTGTGTGTGTGTGTGTGTGTGTGTGTGTGTGTGTTTCTTAGCATTTTCTTTTTTCTTTGTTTTTTCTTTTTTTATTTATTTATCAATTCATTTTGCACACTGTACTAAGGCATCCGAATAATTTGACAACAGATTTATTTGATCCATAGATGGGATCCAAACAAATGCTATAGTTCCTTTGCTTTCGTGTGGCCCAGTCGGCTTACGCTGTGGAAGAGACCGACTGCTTCACAGCTGGGTAAGACCCCTCCCCTCCGGCCAACAAGTGTCCTGAATATGACAGTAAACAATATGATGGTCTGGTTCCTGTAATGCTGGAGCTTTGGGGAATGCGGAGTATTCCTTCATTGCTATCGCTCCTAGGCTCAGAGTGGTAGCACCTGAATGATTCTATCGATGGTCAAATAGAACTAAATTGTGTGTTTATACTAAACTGAATTGTTTAAAGGAGAACTGTTTTGACATTTAAACTGCGTACTTATGCTAAACTGAACTGTTTAAAATAGAACTGTTTTTAAAGAGAACTAAACTGTGTGTTTATACTAAACTGAATTGTTTAAAATAGAACTGTTTTGACATTTAGACTGCATACTTATGTTCAACTGAATTGTTTGAAATAGAACTGTTTTTTACATTTAACTGTGCGTAGATAAATGACAAATGTTTAATCTAATTGTTAGTAATACATAGTAATATTTGGAACAAATTAACTTTGTCGACTAAACTGAATAGCTTAAAATAGAAATGTTTTTGACATTTAAACTGTGTACTTAGGCTAAACAGAATAGTTTAAAATAGAACAGTTTATATGTATAAAAATAGATTTGGCATTATATGACCAACAATGGTTGATATAGCATAAAGCCAAAACAAACTTTTCTTTAGCGGAGAGTTTACCCCGCGACAGGAAATACAACCAGCGTATTCTATGCCCAGTCAACAGGGTTGATTAATGAAAAAGTTTAATTCATGTACTCAGTGCTAAAAGAACTATTTTTGAAAAAATTTAACGTTTCATTCATTTGTTTCTGTTTCTGTCTTGAGTTTTGGTAAATAAATGTTCAGTTTCGATATTTTTTAAAACATAACGTATATATATATATATATATATATATATATATATATATATATATATATATATATGAGAGAGAGAGAGAGAGAGAGAGAGAGAGAAAGAGAGGGGAAAAATGAAAGAGATAGAGGGGGAAAGATTTTTTTCTTTTTGAGATTTGAATTATAAAAAGGGTGGCAATCATCCATCATAATTTTCTATGTATGTTTTTTTATTGTCAGAGGGAAGATGAATGATTTTCTTGAATGATGACGTGAAAGTAACTTGTAAAAATATTGCTTCCAGGGGAGATAACCGAAATAGTGGAATATGCAATATTATCTGCTATCATTCTTTTCTTTAATTCTATTTATTTGCCTGTTACCATTTTTTAAAATTCATCTACCATATGGATTTTAAATACGCTTTCAATACAGAAAACTTAGCGATTCTCAATCGGCTAATATAATTTTCCCACTAAAAATAACGTTTTTTGACGAAATTATGTAAAAGGGAAAAGAAATAAATTAGGTTTTATTTCATTCTTTTTCTTTCTTTTTGAGTCTTCTTTTGGAATAAATGACATATATTTACCAAAATAGCTGTTAATCATCGGAATATTCTGTTATTATTATAATCATTATTATTATTATTATTATTATTATTATTATTATTATTATTGTTGTTGTTGCTGTTGTTCCTTGAGAGTTTTTCCCACGAGCGTGAGCTGATAGTCTTTCACTGGAGCTTGAGTGATAGCAAGCCTCCTTAGGTCTCCAGGACTCTTCTCAGTATTCTGGCCGATCATAAGAATGTTGTAGTCTGGATGGTCTCCCCTTGTCCTTTGAGTTCTAATTCGTCCAGTTCCTTTACTAAGCCTGTGGGGATTGTTCCGAACGCACCAATTACAATTGTTATCAACATCATCTTCATGTTCCATTTTTTTTTTTTTTTAGTTCTCTGACAAGTTCTAAGTACTAGTCTCTCTTTTCGCTCTCTTTTATTTTGACTTTGTGTTTAACCGGAATATCAAAGTTCATTATTCGGTAGGATCTAGGATGTCTTTTTTGTTGACTTATTATTATTATTATTATACTCTATTTAGAGTTTTTTTTTTACACCAGTGTTAGCTGATGGTTTTTCACAGTAGCCTGAGTGGCAACAAATCTCCTCAAGTCTCCATGACTCTTCTTAGTATTCTGGTCAATCTCAACAACGCGGTGCTTTGGATGGTCAACACTCACCTTCTTATTTCCCAGTCCTCCTGTCCCTGTACCAATCCTTTTGTGACTGTACCGAGCGCATCAATTATAATTGGTTTTACCGTCACTTTCATGTTCCATAGTTTTTTTCAGCTCTTTAGAAAAGGTCACTTATCTCTCTTTTCGCTTTCTTTCACTTCTATCCTACAGTCAGCCGGAACGGTAAAGTTCAATATCCGACAGGTTTTCTTTTTACTTTTCTTTTTTTTTTTTTTTTTTTTTTTTTTTTTTTTGTCTGGTAGTCTGGCCGGGATAGATAATCCATTTGTTTCGCAAAATCCCCGGCAATTTAGTGCATCCCATTTACGAGGACGGATTTTGAGTTGTGCATATACCATTTATTCGTATGGTCAAATTTAAACTTCTTGCAAAATTCCCAATGGATCACCTAGCCCACCCAGGCGAGTCTAGTCTTCTACTCTTTTTTCCCTAATTTACTGCATTCACTTATGTGAGTGATCGTTTCGTTTCAATCACCACATAATCTACATCAGCAATTTTTTTGCGTCTGGTCTATTCTTGCTTTGACATATTTAGTCCTTATGGCGTTATGTGCTGCTTCTTAAAATTCCCCTTTCTTAGCCATGTCCAAGTTTTTCGTGTGATATTTCGCTTGTTTGTTGGTTTAAATGTCCATACAATCGTTGTTCTCATTTTTGTTTTCTGGTTATTTTTGTTCTGTTGATACTTGCATTGTCTGTATTGTTTCAGGTCACTCTATTCAGTCTTCCTCTGCCCTGTTTTATGCATTCAGTTAGTCGTTGTATCTATGCATATTATTATTATTGTTGTTGTTGTTGTTGTTAAATTTATTTTCCACTATAGTCTACAGTTTCCAACTAAAATATTCTGATTTTTTTTAAATTTTTAATTAGAGCATTAATAGGCTTTTAGTGAAAACTTCTACATTTGTATTGATTTAAGATACTCATGTTAAACTGAATTGTTAGAAATAGAATTGTTTTTTACATTTAACTGTGCGTAAATAAATGCCTAATGTTTAATTTAATTGTTAGTAATACATAGTAATACTTGGAACAAATTAACTTTGTCGACTAAATTGAATAGCTTGAGATAGAAATATTTTTTGACATCTAAACTGTGTACTTAGGCTAAACTGAATAGTTTGAAATAGAACTGTTTAATAGTATAGAAATAGATTATGCAAGGAATCAAATAATAAATTTTCTGGGTATAGGAGTTGCGTGTGAATATATATATATATATATATATATATATATATATATATATATATATATATATGTAAAGGTGGGCTGAAGAATTCGTAGACTGAAAAGTTTATAAGATGACGTCATATAAACTGTTGGTGGCATCTTTTACAAATGAAATCCAAGCACTACATCACTGATGGAAGAAGTGTGTGGATCCCAACTGGGAATCTGTTGAAAGATACACATAAGTTGGTTATATTTCATGAGAGTATCAAAACCAGTCTACGAACCTAAGATACAAGTAATATATATATTGTAATCGACAGACTGACTATTTCGTTGTATCATAGCTTCTCAGTGTGGCTAAATCCAAGAGATGCTTCAAACTAAGATCAAAACCCAGCTGACTTTGTGTCAGTAGGATATCTTACCTCAGAGTCACAGCATTCTCATTGCAAAAGAAGGAAATTTTTACATATATCCTTTTTTCATATACGTTATCAGCTATATGATGTGCTCAATTCTTAAAAATTATTGCATTTCAGCGTATGTGGCAGCCGGTGAATTTCCCCACTAGAGAGCTTCGACCCCCCCCCCACATATATATGTAATTTTTTGTTAGTCCAAAGAGAGAAAAAAGTAAATATTTTAAAATGAATTTATATTCTTTTAAAAATTATTTATTTAGCTCTTAAAATTGGTTTACTTCAAAGTAGAAAGTATATACCTATGTGTGTTATAAAGATCAAATGATTTTTCCATCCTTATCGAGGGGAGTCCTAACTGTCTATATATATATGTATATATATATATATATATATATATATACGTGTGGGGGTGATGTAGATTATTGTAGAACACGAGAAAAATCTCCGTAAATGTTTTCTTCTAAATGTGAAACAGAATACTACAAAAAGATCGTCCTTTCTTCAACTCCGGGAATCAACCCGAGCACTCCACTATATTCCTTCAAGCACGAGAGGCTCTAACACTAATCTACATGGTATGATGCGATTTTTCTATAGAAAGGTTTATAGCCATGGTCAGTCAATATTTGAGTTACGAGGGAACTAGAATGCCTCCATGAGATGCCATTCTGAGAGTTCGGACTCTTTCTGGACACACACATATGTCTGTCTGTCTGTCTGTCTGTCTCTCTCTCTCTCTCTCTCTCTCTCTCTATATATATATATATATATATATATATATATATATATATATATATATATATATATGTAAAGGTGGGCTGAAGAATTCGTAGGCTGAAAAGTTTATAAGATGACGTCATATAAACTGTTGGTGGCATCTTTTACAAATGAAATCCAAGCACTACATCACTGATGGAAGAAGTGTGTGGATCCCAACTGGGAATCTGTTGAAAGATACACATAAGTTGGTTATATTTCATGAGAGTATCAAAACCAGTCTACGAACCTAAGATACAAGTAATATATATATTGTAATCGACAGACTGACTATTTCGTTGTATCATAGCTTCTCAGTGTGGCTAAATCCAAGAGATGCTTCAAACTAAGATCAAAACCCAGCTGACTTTGTGTCAGTAGGATATCTTACCTCAGAGTCACAGCATTCTCATTGCAAAAGAAGGAAATTTTTACATATATCCTTTTTTCATATACGTTATCAGCTATATGATGTGCTCAATTCTTAAAAATTATTGCATTTCAGCGTATGTGGCAGCCGGTGAATT
Source organism: Sepioteuthis lessoniana (assembly GCA_963585895.1). NCBI lineage: Eukaryota > Metazoa > Mollusca > Cephalopoda > Myopsida > Loliginidae > Sepioteuthis > Sepioteuthis lessoniana. The sequence goes on from CAUZXS010001875.1 coordinate 26,581, forward strand.
TCCCCACTAGAGAGCTTCGACCCCCCCCCCCCCACATATATATGTAATTTTTTGTTAGTCCAAAGAGAGAAAAAAGTAAATATTTTAAAATGAATTTATATTCTTTTAAAAATTATTTATTTAGCTCTTAAAATTGGTTTACTTCAAAGTAGAAAGTATATACCTATGTGTGTTATAAAGATCAAATGATTTTTCCATCCTTATCGAGGGGAGTCCTAACTGTCTATATATATATGTATATATATATATATATATATATATATACGTGTGGGGGTGATGTAGATTATTGTAGAACACGAGAAAAATCTCCGTAAATGTTTTCTTCTAAATGTGAAACAGAATACTACAAAAAGATCGTCCTTTCTTCAACTCCGGGAATCAACCCGAGCACTCCACTATATTCCTTCAAGCACGAGAGGCTCTAACACTAATCTACATGGTATGATGCGATTTTTCTATAGAAAGGTTTATAGCCATGGTCAGTCAATATTTGAGTTACGAGGGAACTAGAATGCCTCCATGAGATGCCATTCTGAGAGTTCGGACTCTTTCTGGACACACACATATGTCTGTCTGTCTGTCTGTCTGTCTCTCTCTCTCTCTCTCTCTCTCTCTCTCTATATATATATATATATATATATATATATATATATATATATATATATATATATATATATATATATATATATATATATATATATATATATATATATATATATATATATATATATATATATATATATATATATATATATATATATATATATATATATATATATATATATATATATATATATATATATATATATATATATATATATATATATATATATATATATATATATATATCAAGTTTTTCACTGACTGTTACACACCAATGGTGCCCGTGGTGTAATGCTTATCGTCGTAGGAAATGGACACGGCGACACCAGTTCAAATCCTGGACGAGACTGATTGCATTTCACATAGCACTAATACCCTTGGAAAAGGTATGAATCCAATTATTCTCCCACCAGCTATAGGTAAATAGTAGGACAGACTGGGTTCTTCAGCCTTGGTGATGC
>CAUZXS010001876.1:0-15000 GCA_963585895.1 Sepioteuthis lessoniana
CCTGTCAAAGAACCTTTGGAAAAGCTTTTCACACACACACACACACACACACACACACACACACACACACACACATACATACATATGCACACAAATTTATACATCCTTTATAAAACATGCAAATTTACAAATCTCTCTCTCTCTCTCTCTCTCCCTATATATATATATATATATATATATATATATATATATATATATATATCGATGGATTAAGAGATAAATATTTTGAAGGAGGTGTGATTCTCAAGATGCATACTGAAGGAGAGTGCTATAGATACAGAGAATTCAAAAATTGAAATGTTTTTATTAATGCTTGATGATCGTGAAAACTTGAAACTGACGGTTGCGACTGATTTGTTTACATTTTGAAATGCTCACACCCACACACACACACACACACACACACACATATATATATATATATATATATATATATATATATATGTGTGTGATCCAGTCAAAGATTACTTTGTATAAACGAAATTTGAAATTGAAACCTTTTACGTTGAATGTAATTTTAAATGCATTATGTAGAAAAAGGGATTAAGTTTTTGTTCTTAAAATAAGATTCAAATAAACTTAAAATTATCACCACTGTTTAGTTAATCAAAGAAAAAAAATATAATTAAAGGAAAAGAATCAATTAGCAGTCATATAATGATATGCAAATTAGTAATATCAGGGCCAAAAAACATGGAACTTGATGATATAATTATCAAGAATTAAAAACTTCTTAGTATTAATTATTTAACTACAAATAAGAGTTTAATTGCATTTTATAAAAATTATATAATAAAAAAAAAAAAAGAAAAGAATTGGAGAAAAACTTGATATATATCTTTTTACATTATGTCACAAGATTTATTTTGTGCTTGTAATTCTTACCAAACTACTCGTCAAAAATAATTTGAAAATTTGAGGACAAAAAAAAAAAAAAAATAAATAAATAAAATAAAACACAAAAAGTCTTAATCTTGAAATTTTACTAAAATTAGATCAATCAATGAAATTTGATGACAGTTTTGGTTTTCACTGATTATTCAATTTAATTACTAAAATGTTGACTTGTGAAAAAATACTGAAATATTTGTATTTAGGAAAATTTAATGACATTCTAATGAAAGATAAAAGATAAAATTTAATCTACATTTGGAATTCATAAAATAGAAATAAAAATCAGTTTTAAATAATTTTTCATGTGAATGCATGTGTGTGTGTGTGTGTGTGTGTGTTTGTGTGTGTGTGTGTGTGTGTGTGTGTGTGTGTGTGTGTGTGTGTGTGTGTGTGTGTGTGTGTGTGTGTGTGAGCGACTGTATGTGTTTTACTGCTTCAGTTTGTACACGTATTTATAAGCTTAAGTGTAAATAAAATAAAATACTTCGGCCTGATATTTTCCTTTTTTATTTGATTAACTAAACCACTGAATGATAAACCCACGGGCAATCATTAGTAGTGACAGTTTTTCGGAACAACGAATTTCCTTTGAAACAAGATGATCATTGGGTGTAAAACTTTTTTGCTCGATAATTTGACTCTTATTTAAGGCGAATTCTTCAAGTTAAGTTTTCAGTGACGATGTTTGGAAATATTTGAATAATTTTCCTTTAGTATTATCAAAATGTTTATTTGTAATTTAAAAAAAAAAAAAAGAATAATATCCTTCATTTCGTTAAAACTGTTCTACCAGAAACGAAGGTTTTATTGGCGAATTAAAGTAATTTTGTAGGAAAATAGACTTTTTCTTGTATTTATTTATTTATTTATTTTTGACAACTTTTGCTTCTTTCGGGAATTTTTCAGTTTTGAGAATAAATAACTTTCAAAAATATAAGATAGAGATAAGAGTATACAAAGTGGGGGGGGTCAATTTATAACACGTAAATTGCTTAAAGTCCATTTTTTTTATGTTACCTAGTGTCCAATATATAATGTAAATTTAATGGAATCAGTATCTTTAAAAGCGTCCATTCTATGTCTATTGATAAGCAAACACTCATTTTAGGGTGATCTCATCAAATCACACTTTTAAAGTTATTTTTCTCAAAAATGAAAGTGGCGAATCCCGTGATGTAATCACCAACGAGTAAGTGAGTTCGAATTCCATTAGCGCTATGACGTTCATTTCTGGACAAATTACCTTTGAGGAAAGGTATGAACCCCCTTATTCCCCCAGCTAAGGGTTAAATAGTAACACTACTGTGCTTCTACGATTGTGGCTTTGGGATTAGATAACCCACGAAGGTTGAGATGTAATTGAACAAAAGAGACCATATCATACAAAAATTAGAATATCTTGAATAAGTTATTTTCTAGCATAGCGAAAAACAAAACAAACAAAAAACAAAAGCAAAACAAATCTATTTTCCGACTAAATTAGCTCTTTATTGATAAAAGTTTAGTCTGCGTGTATGTGTGGATCAACCACAACACGGCCGAGAGGCCGAAATGACGAAAATCTTTTTAAAATTTGCCAAACAATTAATAAAAATTGTCTTGGGATCATTGATGAAGTATTCGAGGTTGTCTTGGAGTTTATGACAGGTTAAAAGATTTGAAAATAAAATGACTTCGCGCAAAATTCATGACTCTTTTGTTCACAGAGGATAAAAAAATTATATTTTTAGCAACGAAATGCTTCTTACGAAATGTCATACAATGAACGTCAATTGTATTTGTCTATCAGAGAAAATTAAGCCGACTTATGTCAATTTAGATTTCGCATCAAGAAAAATGAAGTCAAAGTCTGGTAATTCGGGAAACAGAAGGAATTGGCCGGACGTTGAAGAAGTGAAAACAGGAATATCGAAATTTGGAAATTTACAGGCATTTTGCAATCGCCTTTCTTGAGCACACCCTTGACTAGTTTTGCTTTTAAATTATCCCTATATATATATATATATATATATAATATATATATATATATAGCGGCGGATCGTAGTACATTCTTTATTATATCACCAAACGGTTGATACTAACAAAATATATAGCACAAACCAGCGGTGGATCGTAGTACATTGAATGTGTTAATATAGAATCGTTTTTGGTTATAAAATCATTTGCCTTCAGATAACATCAGAACTCTTGTGAAACATGTGATTTTAAAATTGTCTCTTTTTCATATATATATATATATATATATATATATATATATATATATATATAGTACTGTTGAAGAGACATTTTGCTTCAAAAACTTTAATCTTAAGAGTTCAAACAGGAAAATTATGTGAGAAAATGACATTTTATTGCAATCAGCAGAACATCCAGTTGGTGCTGGTTTGTGCTTTTACGGGCTAAATATTGGGGCAATAAACAAAACCAACTTTTTTCTATTCTTTTCAAATCTTGTTCAGAATCGATCAAGGAGATTAACAAGACGAACGGACATTCCTGTTTGGAAGAATTACTAAATGCTAAACCGAATTAATTAATGAAATACTAATTAACGTTTGGTAATTCTGATATACTATTGGTCATTTAATCTCCCTCAAACTCCCCCCTGCCAACCAAGTGTCAAATAATCAAAATTCAATTAATGCTGTAAAAAAAGCACCCCTCCAACCTCCCAATAAATTGTAATTTATCAATTAATCAAGTGGCATAATAACTATTTGTTGCCATGGTGACATTTCGATATGATTTCTGATTTCTACGTTGTCTCCTAAAAACGTCTGAATTAAGCCTTGTTTGTATCGGGCTCTTTTCCTGGCCATTTTTTTTCTTCTTTCAAATCAGCGCCTTCTTTTGTTCAAATATACTATCTTCTAGAATTTGGAAGATTTTAACGCCAATATTACAAACAAAAAGTCTAATACTGTTAAATTACAAACTTTAATTTAAAAAAAATAGAAAAATAATATTTTATGTTACACATTAAAATTTAAAACTTTCAGTCCCAAAAAATTCAAGAGGAAAAATCAAGCTAATATAAATAAGTTGTAATTTTCGTTTAAAAGCATTAGGAATTGCTTAGCGAATGCAGTTAAATATAAGTGATTATTAATACAATGAATTCGTGTTCCTGTTCAAATGTAAAAAAAAAAGAGAATGAAAAATCTATCGGCTTCCTATACAAAAAATCTAACCCTAAAAATTACAGCCAGCCAGCAGTAGCAGTAGCAGCAGTAGCAGCAACATTAATAGCTGCAGCAATAGCAATTGTGGTGTAACCCAATACTGAGCCTTGCTTTATATTTAACTGTGAATGTTGTCTGCGTTCAAGAACCATCTTTCTATTTTTCTGCATCACTGTGACCCTTTAGAGTGAACAAATAAACAAATTTAGCGACAGCCACACACACACACACACACACACACACACACACACACACACATATATATATATATATATATATGCAATTTGACATCGATTTCATGATGCTAATATCTCTCTATCTTCATAGAAATTTTATGATGTACAATAAACCAATTGCTTTCCACTCATCACTATGTAATTGTTGATATTTCTTTGTTCTTCGTTTTAATAGTTTCTTTAACCGTTATTAATATTCTTCAAGTTTAACACCCGACCAAAAGAAAGAAAATATTGAATATGCTGTGTCAATCTCCCAGCTGATGCATGCATGCCTTGAAAATCAGCTGTTCAAATAAGGGCATTTACTTATGTTTGAACATAAAGCACCGGTATGCAATCATCTCTGCCTCTAAGAAGTATTTTCTAAAAACTTTTTGGTTTCGACCTTTTCTTCCTAATTTAAAAAAATCTTCATCGTGTTTCATTTCCTCTTTTTCCTTTTCTTTTTCTTTTTATCTTCCTCTCCTTTTCTGTTCTTTTCTTCTTGCCTCACCCATAGTATTTCCCCAACCCCTCCGATACGGGCAGGATGTAACACATGGTCAATTTTTAAGCAGAGGAAAGCTGAGTTGAATTCAGAGTTTTTCTTCTTGACTGGTAACATAACCAAGGCTGAATAAACCCGTCTACCCAACTATTTTTTAATATCTTGGGTTTATGGCAAAGAGAGGGATTCACTTCTTTCCCTTAGCGTGAAGTGAAACGCAAATAGCTTCATCCAGGATTCGAACTCAGATTGATGATTTCATTACCTCCGACGATAACCGTAACTCTAAGGGTACCTCCCTGTTTATGTCAGTGACTTTAATTAAATAATTATTTCTCTTGTTCATTGTTTCGTTCATCTTTTTTCGATTGCATTTTTCTTCTTTCTCTCCTTTTTCCTATATTTTTCCTTTTTCCTTTACTCTTTTCTTTTCTTTACATTTTGCTTTTTCTTCTCATCTCTCAAAATTCTTATTCGTAGGATGAATTTCATCTTTTAATCGGCATCACATTGTCCTTCAACACTTCTCTTCTTGTTTTTTTTTTGTTTTTTTATTATTTTTCGGGTGAGACTTTGTCTAACCATCACTGGTCAGATTTTACAAGAAGGAAAGTATTCGTTCTTTAAACAGAAAAACAGTTTGTACAAATATAAACTATTCCTGTCTGACTAGTTGGGTTGGTTTCTTAGTTTAATGGCATATCAACCTTCATGGGTTATTTAATGCCAAAGCCAGCCTTGTAGAAGAACAACAGAAGTAATATTTAACCCATACTTGGGCGGATAAGGAGGTGGGGGTCATATATTGCTGAAAGGCATTAGCCCGAAAGAGAACGTTATAGCGTGACTGGAGTTCGAAGTCACTAACTACGATGCTGCAGTCCTACATATTAATTAATGCAAAACAGGGAACGTATTGTGGAATACACCAAAAAGCGCTTACCACAAAAGAATGACTGCGTGAACGGATTTGATTAAAGTTTTTGTGAAGACCAGAAGGAAAAATCAAATTCTGATCTATTGTTTTTATATCAATTTTAAATTTTCTTTTCTCATTCGCGTTGACCGGCATTTGTATCAAGTTGAAACCGTCTTCCCTAAAGATTCTAGCAAACTCCTGCAGTCATTCATTGAATCTCCTTTTTCTTATCATTTGTCCTCTAGTGCAACAAATATCATCGGCATGACCGTAGCTTTCACGTTACGAATCTTCCTTGGCGACGTCCTAAGTATTATTCATTATATTTATAATTTGAATTTTCCGATATTACTTTAAATCATGGTTCTTCTTCTTCTTCTTCTTCTTCTTCTTCTTCTTCTTCTTCTTCTTCTTCTTCTTCTTCTTCTTCTTCTTCTTCTTCTAATAATAATAATAATAATAATAATAATAATAATGATAACCACTTCCAAATAATCTAATGGCGATCTCTTGACATAAAAAGATAACAAACTGTTAAATTTAAGTGCTGTACCCAAAATAACTTCATTTCTTTTCAGGGAAGTTTTTTAGTTTCTACAATCTTTTGTGAGGATTGTAAGAAACTGTCCAAATGTAACAAACGTGTGGAAATAACAATAAAGATGAAGACAATAGTCTGAAAACCCTTTATGAAAAAAATGTAGCAACGATAATAGTCTTTGTTCCTCTTTCATTTATTATTGTTATATTCTTTGCAAGTTTTTCATACCAGCGTTATCTGAAGATCCTTCACTCAAGTTTGAGTGAGAACTAATCTCCTCAGGTCACCAGCACTATTGTCTATAGTCTAGCCGATCTCAACAATGTTGGAGTTTGGATGGTCTCGATTCGGCTATCACTTTACAACACTTTCAGCTCCTTTTCCAAATCTTTGGGGATAGTTCCAAGCTCGCCAATTTCAACTGTTATCACCGTCACTCTCATGTTCCACAGCTTTCTTAGTTCTCGGGCAAGGTCTCTCTTTTTGATTTTCATTCTGTTGGGACGGTAAAGTCCACTATACGGCAAGTTCTCCCTTTTTTTTAATTAATTATCACTAAGTCTGATCTTCTGGCTGGGATTTGGGGATCTCAAAATTCCAGAGAATGCTATTCGTCTCATTTTTCAAGACAGATTCTGGTTTGTGCATATTCGATAGTATGGTCAAATGTCATTTTCCGATACAATTTCTTGTGGATCATCTTCCCAACCCAACCATGATATGCTTTATATTCCTTTTATATGAATTGCTACTTTCGTTAATTACGAGATTATTGGTTTCGTCACATAATCTTCATTTGCAACAGCATTATTATTAGAGGTAGTTGTTATTTACTAAGCTTTTTGTTTAGATTTAGCACAAGACCGAATGACATCGGTAACACCCAATCAGCATTATTATTATTAGTAGTTGTTAAAATAGTTGTTGTGTCAAGGCTTTTTGATTTCATCTTTATTATATTCACTGTATGCTACCCAATTATTGTAAGGTTTCTTGTCTTGTATGGTTTTAAAAATTTTATCACATTTTAAATGAATATTGAATTGAAGAATAATTAAATTTAATTTAAATTTTTTTTCTAAATTCCAATTTCTTATTTTTGTCAGTAAAATGCAGCCAGTTGAAATATTGTGTTCAGCTCGAACATGCAAGTAACAATCAGTTAAAAGAAGAAACTTAACCCAATAATAAAAAGGAAGCCATCGCTGTTCGGTTAAGAGTAATATTACTTACTCCAGCAACGATGTGACTTGTACTGGTGTATAATCAAAGAAAAAGTTTCTTATAAAGAAAAGTGAGGTGTTTTTGTGATATAGCAGTTGAATCTTGTCTAAAAGAGGGCAAATGTATAATAGGATATTTGTCATCGGTAACAGAGAGAGAGAGAGAGAGAGAGAGAGAGAGAGAGAGAGAGAGAGAGAGAGAGAGAGAGAGAGAAGAAAATGATATTTGGGTGATTAGGGAGAAAGCGAGAACGATGATTTGTAAGTGTGCAGAGGGGGCAGAAATGAAATGATTGGTTGAAATAGCCGACTGAAGGAAATTGGTTCGAATTAGGCTAACTTGGGGGATTCTTGTGTTGATGTGAGGGAGTGAAGGGGAAAGGTGCTATTCGAATAGGATAACAAGATGGATACAAGAGAGGGCATGATTGGATTGGAAGTGACTTTTAGTTATTGGGGTGAAGGATTTAAATCTAAGTTATTATGGTATTGGCACATGGCGATAGTTTGTCAAAATGAAGACTTTTGGTTCAGATTGTCCATGAGAAATAGATGATAAAAGTGTGTGGAGAGTCTAAGTGATACTGGAATCACAATCTTTCCATATTGCTTACGTAACGGTTGTAAAAAAAAAACCGACCTGATAATTATTATAAAAACTAAAAAAAAGAGACGAATTAATCATATTGACAATACTTTATCAATAACATTCAAAAACTAATACAAGCGACGCGTATATTGGATGTTCTAATGAAACATGGCAAATGATTTTTAAAAGATTTTCCGTTGGTTATGTTTGTCATTTTGATGAGTGGCTTTCTTATAAGGTAATGAAACAAAAGATCTCTCCTCTAAAAAAAAACAAACAAACAAAAAAACAAAACAAAAAAAAAACAACAACAAAAACAACCCCCCAAAACAAAACAACTCAGCTATTATTAGACCACGTCTTTTTATGTCTGAGAAAAAAAAGGATATTTTGCAACTATGTGTGATGCACAACATTTTGAAGGAAGCAAAATGAATCCGCACAAATTGTGGCAAAGGTAAGGAGAGGCCGATGAGTAAATAGATAGAATTAAAAGTTTTTTTTTTAATCATAATCTCTTTTTAAGGAACGAAACAATTGATCCAAACAAATACTGCTCTCCATTAAACCAACTAAAAGCAGCAATCATTGAAAAATTATCATAATGTCTTAAAAGAACGGGCATTATCATCTCAAAGAATAACTCTACACCATGTTTCTTTAGTAATCAAGCAAGAACAATTAAAGCCGGAAAAAATTTACTCATCAGTGTTATTCATTAAAATCCTGGAACATTGAAAAAACCAGTGATATTTGTGTCATGAAAAATAGTATAGCACCCGCACCTAAAAAAGATTAAAAAAACAGCAATAAAACGAAAAACAAACAAAAAACAAAAATAAAAAAGAAAGTAACTAAATTCCGATATGGAACACTTATACTCTCCAAATGTATCTATTTATAGTGATGAAGAGGTTCTTTGGGCATAAAGATGCTGGCAGCAAGATGAGCATTTTCTGTGAGGAAAAGTGAAAGTGAAAGTAGAAGTGAAAAGTTAAGCAAGAAAAAAGAAAATCGGTAAAACTTTTGGGAATTTTGTCAAATTTGTGCTTGAGTTTTATTTCCATTTTATGTCGTTGAGGAAAGCATGAATCCATTTATTCTTTTGTTTCGTCTTATCACCAGATATCTTGACAAAACGTCTCGTTATTGGCATACCACGGTATTTGATAAAAGAAAGTGCAGATGTTTTTTATTGACCAGTATTAATTACAGTGAAAAGCTGTTGCAGTCATTGTTAACTCTGTCGAGAGCCTATAAGCTTGCTGCTTTCTTTGTTTTAAACCCCTTTTTCATGGCAAGTTAGAAACCTTTTGTTTTTCTGCACACGGAAGCAACAAAAAAACCTAACTCCCATCATTTGAATACTTTTAGATGCTAATTTTCAAAGCAAAATATAACCTCACTCATTTTAAATGAGTAAAGAAAGGTTTGAATAACAGAAAAGAATCAGGTGTTCCTAAACAACAACTTAGTACAATAGAAGGATTACTGATCTTAAAAGACGTTCTTGTTGGATTTGATTGTTCTTTATGTTGTGTCTGATGAGATAAATGCAATATTTTCTTGGATGTTTCTTGGATGGCTCATTGGTTTTCTTTGCTCAGTCAGTGGGGCTTAAAATATGCTGAATTGCAGGGAGGGGGTAAGACCTCCCTCACAATAGCGGGTTTCCTGTATAAGACGCTAAACTATAATTGGTGGCGAGGTTCCATTCCTGGAGATCTGAGAAGGGTAGAATATCTCTTCATTGTCTTTAGTCTCAAGTTCACTTTGACCCAGAGTTTTTGTACTTTTTAGGGTCCAATGTAGGGGTTGAAAATATAATACTTGATATCATATAACAGTGTGAAAAGAAAACTCTTAAGAAATTACACAATTGAATGTAAATATAAACAATGTAAATAATTCCCAAAGCTGTAGGCATTCCAGACGGGTTGACATGCCGTTAATCAATCAATCATCCCAATTAGTCTTCCCTGTCTGTTAATGAACATCCGCTTCCTGTAATCTAAGTTGTTTATTTCATTATACAAGAACAATTATAGTTTTGATTCAATGAAAGCTTGAATGGAATTTTCGATTTCTTTGAAGAGTTGGAACGGCTGAATGAATGTTGTATGGAAAGAAGTATCTAATAATCAAATGATGAGAGGTCAAAAAGAATACTTTCTTGATGGAAGAAATCCCCAATCCATGATTCTTTTCGACGCCACATTTCCGGCAAAGAGACATTGTCATTCAGTACAATCATCAGTTTTGCTTATGTTTAGAAAAAAAAATACAACTACGACAAAAGAACAAGCAAACAAACAAAAAACAAAAACAAAAAATATAACATATTTTCTTTTCAAAAATATTACAGGGTGGAACGATAAAATTGTCGTCCTAAAGAAAACAACACTACAGCTTTATTTTAAAACTTTAATTGAAAAAATCAATTCAGGTAACTTATAATGCAGTAGAGCTGACATCTATTCAATATAGCCGCCTTCAGCCTCAATCACCGCCTCGATACGGATCCGGAACTGGGAGCATGCCTTTTTTCACGAGCGCCGGCAGGATCTCGGCGAATACTCGGCGGATAGCGACGATCAAGCTGGCTTTGGTGTTCTGGGATGTCATGTTGGTGATGACCAAACGAATTAGTCCAACGGGTTCAGGTCGGGGGAGGAGGGAGTCCAGTGAAAGAAGGGTACAAAGTCGTAGCATTCCTTCTGAAGCCAAGCCTGGGTCTCTTTGGACTTGTGGGCCGGCGCCCAGTCCTGCTGCCACACCCAGGGTCTGCCACCGACCACCTGATTGCACCAGGGTATCACCACAGTCTTCAGCACATCCAGGTACACTTTGGTGTTGACTTTTAAACCGACTTCGAAGATGTGAGTTGGCATGATGTGGCCCTCATTTGAAACCACACCAAAGACCATAACCGTAGCCGGAAACTTTGTTTTCATCACCCTGGGCACGTCCCTGTTATTCGTGGCAATCCAGATTTGCATTTTAAGGGTGCTGGCAATGGTCCTGTTGTCATAACTTGGATCAGTAGAGACCATGAGTTGTACAGCGGCGCATCTCCGATCTCGCTCGTTGAACATTGTGTCACTTTCAGACATGATAGAAGGCTCCTATCGCTCTTGGGATTTGTACACAACTGGCCAGCTAGTAGATGGTCTGCAACAAAAAAGAAAAAAAAGAAAAGAAAGGAAAACCGGTTTTCATTAAACGGAAATAGAATCATGTCGTCTTTTCTTGGACGACAATTTTATCATTCCACCCTGTATTCTTAGAGGTAGAACGGTTGAATATTGCCCTGTATCAAGACACGATTTTCTTTGTTTTAGATTCTCGTAATAAATCCATTTTCTGTGTTGTCCAAAATGAGCTTTTTCACCTGACTTGAGCTAAAAAGAGAAGTATGAATGTTTAAATGCTGACTGACGTTTCATTCTGTAATAAAAACCTTTTCTTCAAACTATTTATCTTAATACTTGAAAACAAATTATTCTTTGGCAAGAAAAGAACTAAATAAACTTCAAAGACACTTCTAAGATTTCCCCAACAGTGTATAAAAGTTGGCATAAAGAACTTTTAGAACTGATTTATTAATCAAACAATACAAAACAAGAAAAATATTCATATAGAATTTTGGCATATCTTTTTATTCGATGAGCCTCGTCATATGATATCTGGCAAAAATCGAGCCCAATTTTAAAAACAAATAAACCAATAAAATTTATGAATTAATTTTTCATTTATTCCACCAACTGCAAGCAAGTTCGATCACTTGGTTAAAAGTTGGAGGCGGATATTTACTGCAGTGATTGTTAAAAATCTTTATAAAATATCGACATTTAATATTGATAGCAGTAATAACAGACTATTGATTTTTTTCAATATATTGATCGGTTCTCATTGTTTATTCGCGTATCGACGTAATTTAGAATTATTGTTTGACTTTGGGTTTATGTATCGATGAATTTTAAAAACTGGCAAGGTGATTTGGTGTAATCAGGATTACGAAGAAAAGATTGAGTGAGGGACAATTTTTATAAATAACACTCACTCACTCACATACATACATACATACTTGCACACAGGCAGGCATGTGCATACATCCATACACCATCCCCCCACCATATATATATATATATAAGTTAAGAATATGATTAGGGAAAATCAATAAGAATATGATTAGGGATAATCAAATTGTTGAAAACGATTGATTTGTATGACGTTTCTTCTTCTTCTTCTTCTTCTTCTTCTTCTTCTTCTTCTTCTTCTTCTTCTTCTTCTTCTTCTTCTTAAGGAAAAAATCACAACAGAGTTTTGCTAACATCTTTATGAAAACAGATGCTAAAATTTGTAATCTTAAATTTAAAAATTAGTTTGTGGTTATTTTTTTTATGACAATAAAATAGAAACGAATATCATTTCATTATTACTATAAAATGTAAGTGAATATTATTCTATCATTTCCATAAAATACCAGCTAATATTATTTACATTATGACTATAATATGTAAGTGAATATTATTCTTCTTATTTCAAAAATATAAAAGGGAATATTATTTTATTATCAATATAAAATGTGAGACAATATTATTTTTATTATCAATATAAAATATAAGTGAATATTATTTTCATAATCAACAGAGAATGTAAGTGAATCCAGTTTTATCATTGCTATAAAATATAAGTGAATATTATTCTTATAACCCATATAAGATACGAATAAATAGTATTTTATCATCAATATAAAATATAAGTGACTATTTTTTTTATTATCAATGTAAAAAATATAAGTGAATATTACTTGCAAAAAAATATTAAAACCATTTAGTTCGCTTTTATTTAATCTCCTTTTTTTCTATTCAATTTTCTCTTTGGATCAATTTGGCCCAAAATGAAGAATTCAGGTCATTGGTTGTTTGATATTCTGAAAAGTAAGATTATTTTGTGTGTGTGTATACTACATGACCAGTAGAACTCGTCAGGTCCCCATTATAAGAGCAGTCCTCAATGATATTGATGAGGAAGGAGTGAAGGATTTCATCGTTATCATATTGTGAATTCGGGTGATTAAAAAATGTTCAGTGTGAACGTAAACCCCACAATATTATCCTTCACTTGCAAATTGTACTGGAAATTGCTTTATTCTCTATGAAGTGCATTGACTTAATAAAAATTTCCGTAAGATGTGTCATTTTTGATGGCTTATTGTCATATATACCTTTATACAAACATAAAGACATTTTTTTCTAATAACAATAAGAATAGTTAAACAGTCTTAACAGTAACAGTGCTGATAGAGTTACTTGTAAAATCATAAACAATAAAATAAAAACAAATGTAGTTGTGACTAAAAGTTTCATTTTTAGACGCAATTATATGTTTGTTTTAATATGATTAATATTTCTTTTATTATTTGCAATAAAATGTAAAACTAAAGATTTTTATTGAATTTTTTTAGTCTGTTTTAATTCATCTATTTTCAATTTATCATTATTCTATTTTATTTTTATATTAATTTACCAGAAACAGAAATGTTTTGAAAAATTTGAGTCGTTATTTGATATTCTAAAATTAGTGCTGTTTCTATGTACTGGCGATTTCATTTGTTTCGTACTTTTTTGATTATGCGGTCCTTTACTTGGTGAATATTATGGAGTTCATCATCTCTCTATTTTATTTTGCTCATATATACAATTTTTAATGTATTTTTGGGACATTTATCCAGGGTACCGGATGAGGCCATGAAAAATGAAACATATAAATAAATTATTATTTGCTCTTCAATTTTTCTTGTCATATTCTTAACCACATTGTTCGGTTATCATTGACCTATATATATATATATATATTATATATATATATATATATATATATATATATATATATATTCTCTTGATGTTGTTTGGTTAGTTGGGTTTTAATGGGATATTAACCTTTGTAGGTTATTTAACGCCGAATCCATTTTTATGCAAATAATCAGTTCTATTTTCAAACAATTCAGTTTAGCACTTGTACACAGTTTAATCGTTAAAAACGTTCCTATTTCAAGCTATTTCAGTTTAGTCAAAACAATTCTAATTCAGCTAATTTAGTTTAGTATAAATACTAATTCAGTATACACACAGTTAAATGTCAAAACAGTTCTATATTAAACAATTCAGTTTAGTGTAAGTAAAGTTTCAATGTCAAAAACAGTTCCATTTCAAATAGTTCAGTTTAGCATAAGCACGCAGTTTAAATGTAAGTACACAGTTTATTTGTCAAAAACATTTCTATTTCAAGCAATTCAGTGTAGTCAAACAGTTCTAATTCATACAATTCAGCATAAGTATGCAGTTAGTTCTACTTAACCCATAGATAGGGTCCTATCAGGTGCTACCATACCGGGCCAGAGTGGACCTGGGAGCGATGGCAATGAAGGGGTACTCCGCATTCCCCAGAGTTCCAGCGTCACTGGAATCATCAGATCGTCTAGTGTCATAATCAGGACACTCATAAGGGAGTGGTCTTACCCCTCTGCAGAGATGTAGTCAGTGTATTCTACAGCCCTAGCCGACTGGGCAATACACAGAGTTAATGTCAAAACATTTTTTTCGATAATTCAGTTTAGCATAAGTACACAGTTTAGATGTCAAAAACAGTTCTATTTCGAGTAATTCAGTATAGCATAAGTACGCAGTTTAAATGCAAAAAACAGTAAACTCAAACCACGGTTTAGTTCTATTTGACCCATAGATAGGATCTTATCAGGTGCTACCACTCCGGGCCAGAGTGGACATGGGAGCGATGGCAATAAAGGGTACTCCGCATTCCCCAAAGCTCCAACATTACAGGTACCTCACCATCAGATTGTTTTGTGTCATATCTAGGACACTCGTTGGGGGGGGTCTTACCCCTTTGCAGATGTGCAGTCG
>CAUZXS010001876.1:20000-60341 GCA_963585895.1 Sepioteuthis lessoniana
TTTCATCTGCATATTTTATTAGGTCTGTTTTTATTAGGTCTGTTTTTATTAGGTCTGTTTTTATTAGGTCTGTTTTTATTAGGTCTGTTTTTATTAGGTCTGTTTTTATTAGGTCTGTTTTTTTCAAAAAAACATGGATTTTCTGCGAGTATTGATACTACTCATTGATCCTAGACAGATACGTTAATACGTAAATAATCTTGTAATATTTCACGGGAATTATGCTAGCATTTCAATCTCTCGTTTAAAACAATGTGGGTGCTTCGAACTTTTTCACATATTTAATATAAAAACTGGCCATGTTTGTATTGGAACTGCCAAAATTTGCCTGTTTATGGGTTATTTTCTGTTATTCAAGAATAAATAATTCTCTTATGTTATTTCAACAGTAGCCTTGATAGCAATAACACAGTTTTTCTTTTTCTTAATGCATTTATATAAAACATGCCGATATATTGTTAGATTAGCACGTCTTCTTGAAGAAAGAAATAAATGATGGAAAAGAAAATGAAAAAAGAAAAAGGAAAAAAGAAAAAAAGCCTCAAATTAATTTACGTTCTTTTTGGAGAGTAATATTTAATTTCTCTGTGCAAATAACGAACGTCATTTATAAATCAACTTTCTGTTTCCTTTTTAATAACCTTCTTTGATTAAAAACAGAAACATTAATCAGCCAAAGTTAATAATAATAATAATAATAATAATAATAATAATAATAATAATAATAATGAAAAGCTTAGGTAAAATAACTTTAGGGGTACATCGAATATTTTCAGGGAGCGTCCTCTTTTATCATGAATTTTTAGATATTTTTTGAAAAAAATGAAGCACAACCAAGTATGCGTGAACATACGTGTGTGAATGCGAAAAAATGTGTATGGGAATCTTAAAATGTTCGAAAAAATATCTAGGAATATTCTGAGGTTTTTAACTTTTTGGGAAATTAGAAAATTTACATGTTAAATTACATCCGGTTCAAGTAACGTAACACTTACTTAAAATTGCATTTCAGATTATCACTCTCTAATCCTTATTTGTTTATTTTGTTGGTTAGGTTACATATTTAGTCATAAGAGTACCTTTCAACCAATCACCTACAACTTTAAATTACTCCCGAAAACATTCATTTTCTTATTTTGAAATTGTTTTTGTTTATTTATATTCATTTTGACCAGTTAGTCGCTTGAAAAGGGTGAGCTCAAACTATTTCCAGTGAATATTCCCTTTCATGATTCTTGTACTTTATTTTATTAGATTTCCCCAGTTAAATGGAATCTTTGTCGAGCTTATTCTTGTAGAGAGAACAGGAGTATTAGACGAGGCGTGTTAAAACGTATCAACATTGAAGTTGTATTTAACAAGAACAATGAATAAAACATAAATTTTCTTCAAAATATTTTCCTTAGGGCTCAACACACTGATTCCAGTTAGTTGGCCATTAGTCCACTTTAAATATGGTGCGAATATACTTCACATCCTCAAATCCGACCGTTAAGGTGAAAATTCAGTTTAGAGAACCAGAATAAATTCGTTTAGAGCCAAGTCTGATAAATATCGAAGCTGCTGTACTTTAACAAATCTGTATTTTACCAAAAACTGCCGGGAAAAATCTATCAAGACAGCTGATCAGGGAGAATCGATTACTGTTCATCTAGACGACATTCTAGATATCATCAGTTTATTATATAAGCAACTCATTTGTGTACATATCTTCATTTGAAGAAAAACAAACATTAAAAACTTTAGAATAAAAAGAAAACTTAATTTTTGATCCTATCTTTTATGTGTGATTAAATTAAATCGTAGTATAACCTGATTTCGGTCTACCCCCTAAAAACTATTTTCGGTTTTTTTATGCTTGTTAAGTTCTCGATTAACCTTTGAGGAACCTCAGAATTTAGTCGAAAGTCTTTAATAGATTATCACTTTTTGAATTATTGTAACTTTATCTTCTGTATTCCTTCAAATAGATTAAATATTTCTTAATCTTATGCTTGTATTTTGTATCAAATGCAGATTAATCTTGTGCTTGAATGGTTTTGAGATAATTCACAATTTTGAGACATTTAATCTTTTTCAAATACCGAAACAAACTCTCTCTCAGCATAGTCCAGGTTAAAAGCCGACGCCAAACTTTTTTTTGTCCTTACTTTTCCGATGTAGGCAACATAAAGGAACTGTAAAAGTTTTGTTAAACTGGACAGGCTCATTTACCAAAACTTTTCGCATTCCCAAATGATGCCTGTATCGGAAAAGTAAGGGCTAGAAAGGTTCTACTATGGGTTAGTTCTATCGTGCTTTTCTAACCAGGACAATATATATATATATATATATATATATATATATATATATATATATATATTGTCCTGGTTAGAAAAGCACGATAGAACTAACCCATAGTAGAACCTATATATATATATATATATATATATATATATATATATATATATATGATGTTTTTTTTAAAACGATTCGTGAATTGTTAGCATAAGAATTTATCATTTGCTAATTTAGTAAAATGTTTGGGATAATCTGAAATCCCATTCAGGCTACTCCGGATGGTCATTTGAAATCGATTTCATATTACCTGGAAGTAATTTGAAACGGAATAGCTTCAGATCTTTTACATACCTACTGAAAATAAACACATTAACTCGAGTTAACTTCTGAGATGGTATTTACATCAACAATGATAGATTTTTTATCGATTTCTTCCCATAAGATGATCTCCTTGTAGAAACGACTTTGGGATATTTTCCCCAAATGGATTTATTCGTGCACCGACATATTTCCTGTGGTTGTTCATTGACAGAATTACAACAGAGAAGAACCAAGTGAGTGTCAAACTCACTAACAAATACCTGTGAGATTATCTAACAAAATATCACTCTCAGGAAGACAGTCTGATTAAGATTTTCTCTTCGTATGTCACAAGATTATAACAGTAATCTATAGGGAGAGTATCGAACTTCTTGTAGAAATGATCAGCAAATCAAATTTGCTTATCAGCACGGGACCATATATATATATAGATATATAGGTATTTATATACGTATGTAAACATATATATCTGCGTATATATATATATATATATATATATATATATATATGTACGAATATCTAAATCGCACGCACGGTCACATATTCTCTTTCTCTCTTCCACACATACACACGTGCGAACACACACACTCACATACACACACACGCGCACGCACGCACGCACGCATGTATATATATGTGTTAATACGTCAATCGACTAATGATGAAGGAAGTAATTATTTTAAATAAAAATACTTATTATTCAAAAAGTGCTCAGGCTCATTTTAGAATGTCATCTCCAAAATAAAGAGGATTTGGCATTAAATAACCTACAATGGTTGATATGCCATAAAACCAAACCAAACCAAAGTAAACCAAACCGAACAATCTCACCTAAAATAATCTTTTAGGATATCGTTGCCTGAGTGAAAGTTTAACGAAATCTTTTGATGGCGAATTTAAGAATTTCTTTTCTGTTTAATAAAAGATAGTTTCCCATGACTATTAATTTGATATTTTAATCAAAGATCATCATCATCAAGTCGCGCCGCTTACACGGATTTACCTGATTCTTTCTTCGTCCATCACTATCATCCACATCATCTCCCGGCAGGTCTTCCAAATGACATCCTGTGTCCGTACAGAGCTGATGTAAATAAGTTCTTGCTGGTCAGCCAACACTGGCACCGTCCATGTGTAAAGGGGTCCTTAAGAGAACGTCTCTTACGAGTTCGTCCTTGCTTCTCCATCAGTGACCAGAATGCCTTATTCGTCTTATTTGGATTGTTTTGGTGATAGGAGATAAGTGGCCGAACAGCCGATGTTTGGAGGGGTGTTGCTTCCAGGATTTGTTCAGTATAGATCGTTGCATTCTTGTGCAGTTCCCGTCGAGCTTTTCCTCACTACGTTTTGTCAGCGTCCATGTGGTGCATCCATAAAGTAGTATTGACACAGCCAGCCGTTGAATGGAAGAAATTCTGTTTTATCATATTTACTAACCCCTCCGCTCAGGAAGGATATGACACAAAGTCAATTTTTAAGCGGAGTTTAACAGGTTTGAATTCAGAGTTTTCCTTCTCCTAGACTAGTTGCCTCACCAAGGCTGAAGAACCCAGTCTGCCCTACTATTTACTCATAGCTGGAGGGAGAGTAATTGGATTCATACCTTTCCCAAGGGTATTAGTGCTATGTGAAATGTCATCAGTCTTGTCCAGGATTTGAACTCGTGTCGCCGTGTCCATTTCCTACAACGATAACCATTACACCACTAAGAAATTCTGTTTTATTTTATCGGACTGGTCAGACTTCCATATCTATAGCAGTCGATGCCTTCGCTAGGCGCATATTGATGTCATTTTCAGTTGATGAGACGCTCCTACCGAGGTACAAGAACATGTTCACTTATTTCAGAGATCCACCATTTAGACTGGAGATGTTAAAATACATGTACTTTGTTTTGTCTGTATTCACATTGAGGTCAGTGCATTCTACTACTGCAAAAAGCGCAATGACATCAGCATAGTCTGCGTCCGTAATATATATCATTTTCAATATTAATAATATATATATATATATATATATATAGCTTGCAATATTTAATAATGAAGAGTACTCAATTTGGGTGATACAGCTAAGTTAGAATTGTGTTATCATCGGCGCTTGGTGACCTTATTCCAAGTCGATACTTGGTTCGATGATTGCATAGGTGAGAAAATGACAGTTATAAAGCCCCGTTGAATCTATATTTATGCTATCCTAACTTTATATATATATATATATATATACGTATGTGTATGTGTGTACATGTGTGTGTGTGTAACGGATCAGTATGTTTTTAACTCAACAAGTATTAGGTGAGTTTTCATTAGAAATTTTGATGTATTGTGTTGTAACTTTGTGATTAATAAAGAAACCTTGAGTTTAATGAATTGAGAAATTTTTCCTTCTAACTTTCATTTTTGAATGCTGGCTACTACATGATCCTATTTACGAACCCGTCCGCTCGGACAGGATATAACACAAGGTCAATTTTTAGCGGAGATTAACAGGTTTGAAGTCTGAGTTTTCCTTCTCCTAGACTAGTCGCCTTACCAAGGCTGAATCTTTCCCGAGGGTATTAGTGCTATGTGAAATGCAATCAGCCTCGTCCAGGATTTGAACTCGTGTCGCCGTGTCTATTTCCTAATATAAAGCTTAATAAACTTATTTTTATAAAATTATAAGAATGATTATATAACATTCCAAAAAATAGATGATCAAAAACATCAAAACGATTAAGAAAATCATACTATTATCATGGATACATCATATCTAAATGAAAATAGCATTCTTAATTCATTAGTACTTGATGTGTAGACCTTTACTTTCAATAACAACTTGACATCCTTTGCTACACAAGCGAATTAATGTCAATGGATATTTTCTCCCACTTTCATTTCAAATTTGTCCATAGTTCTTCGACGTTTCTTGGATTCATTTCCTTAGCTCTTTCATTTAGTAACTTCCAAACATTCTCAATAGGATTCATGTCTGGGCTTTGGGCAGGCCACTCCATAACAGTAACACCCTCCTCAGAAAGAAATGTCTTAACAGACTTCGCTGTGTGACACGAGGCGTTATCTTTCATAAATACAGCTGGTTGATTAGTTGCCGTTCTCAAATTAGGTACAACATGTTTCATCAATATCGCTTTGTATACAGTTGCGTTAATTTTACCGTGTAGCCTCACAAAAGGTCCTGTTCCAGCAACAGAAATCATGCCAAACGCCATCACAATCCTCCTCTAAGTTCAACGCTGCTTTTAGTGCACTGAGGTGAATATCGTTCCTTAGGACTGCGTCGAACGAACCTTCTCTCGTCACAACTGAACAGGTTGAACTTTGACTCATCGCTGAAATGAACACAATCCCACTGTTCTTCAGTCCATATGACGCGTTATATATTTTGAAATTATATAATTTACCTTTTTATCCATTTTTCCTTGATAGAATATTCTATGAAGCTTTAAAATAAAAAGTTATTTCACATTTAGACTTTTTCTTAACATCGTTCTAATCTTTATGTTCACTACTGGAATCTAAATGCATCTTCTTTAAACTTACAATTAAATATTTTTACACGTGCATTATATTTATTGACCTATTATGAAGAATATTTTTCCCAGTTTTGTGACTCAAATTGGGAATTTAGGAGATTTTGATTTTGGCACCTTAAATTTCATGAAAAGGCAAAACCTCATTTCCCAAATCCATTAAACTCAAATGTGGACTTCTTACATTTAGCAAAGCTATGATCTTCTGATTCACAAATCCGTTTGTTTCCAGATTAATAAAAACTAATCCCCTTATAAATGAAGAAAAATGAAAAAAATTATCAAAATAATCTAACACTGAGATTTGGCAAAGTCTTTCAATAATTTATTATTTAATTAGACTTATTAATTCTTCATCTCGGCGAAAAGGAACCTAGATTTCGATAATGTGCGTTTCTCAAGTTTCTGGCAAAAAGGTTTTCGATTAAAGGAATTAAAAAACTTTCTGTTTCATGCTATCTTTTCAATTCTTCTCTTTTAAGTTTTCAATCTATCACAAAAATTGACCAGAAGATTATCTGCTTGATAAATATTTCCAGCGTCAAGTGATTTATTCATATTTTAATACCGTTGGAACGTATTTATGTTCAAGATTTAATTGTATGTTACGGTCAGTGGAGAAAGTGGTAGCTCGAGCCAAGGGAAACTTTACCCTCATAGCCACGTCTGTTATCTGGGTGACGAAATGAATTATTTGCATCCTAGTTCTTCTCGAAATAACTTCGCTATTAACACCTGTTCCAGCAAACCGCTCTCTCACTTTCTTTTCTCCGACATTGGAAATGTAACGTATACTTAATGTAACGTATACTTTTCATCAAAAGATGATGAAATCAAATGATATATGAAATTATCAAGATTTTCTTTGGTTAAAAATCGAAAAACTGTTTTCGAATTTTAACATTCTACTCGTTTAAAATACCGTTCGTTGGCGGGTTTTCTACGAATTCAAAAAACATTATTATTATTTATTCAACAAGTCGGAAATATTGAACTTAGATAAGTAGTGATGAATGCAGAGAATCAGATGTTTGACAGAAAAATGTCAGGATGGGAGAAGACGATGAATATAGAATAACTTGTACCATCTTATTGGTTGTTTGCTGCGTTGCATTTGAAAGTTCTCAACTTATCGAAACAAAATGATTGCCTGATGATGACTGAATAGGACAATGCAGCACTAGCATGGACAACAATACGATAATTTCAGTTCGAACAAATTTTGTGGAAAACTTGCATCGCAGATTACACGAATTTGAAATTCATCACTCCTTTTTTCTTCTCGCCATACTGACTTGTTCATTTTTTTTTTTTTTTTTGTGCGTTGCATTTATAACATGAGGTAGCGATTGTCATTCAGTAAAATCAACGGTCTGCTTCTTTTCTTAAAATTAAAGTACTTTTAACACTTAAAATTAAAGTACTTTTAACACTTAAGAAAAAATGATTTTCAATCAAGACAATACAGAGAGGAAGGATCAAAGATCGATCCCAAAATCCATTTCATCTTAAATCTTGAAATGTTGATCGAATGTGTTCAAGATATGACATTATTTGGTACAAGGCCATATTCAAAGATTTCTCTGTGAGAATGGGACATTCTGTACCTATTTATATTTTGTGACTATGTTTTTTCATACTATCAGATGTAATAATTTAGAGAGTAAAAGAACGAATGAATCTCAGTCATAAATAGAAGATAAACAGTTCCTGATGATGACAGGGGTCTAATTTTTAGATGTTCTATTTGAACTTTTGAAATAAAACTTTCATCGAAATCTTATACAAAATTACAGCTCATTCAAACAAATAGGGAAGTATTCTGTCGGCTGATACGTTATTATTGGCTTTATTTTGATAAGATAGAAACATTGTATCATGTTCTATTTTGGGGAATAATAATGATGACTATTATTTTTTGTAAAATGAATTCTTTTTATCATGTAGCAGAAAATTTTATTGATGTAACAAAATATAATGTTCGATGTTAATATTCATCGCTGAACAATGATTTGATAGATTCTACGTCCAAAAGTTCTCAGCACTCAGATGAAAACTGATTTTTGAACACACTTAAATCTCGTTTTTTCTTTTTTTTTTTTTTTTATCGAAATAAAGACACTGGAAAATTTAGCCTCAACTGACTTGAATAAAATATTTTATGACGTTGGTCATTATTATTAATTCAAAAGACAAAATATTTAAAAATATCGATTAAATGATTTTTTTCATTTTATGTATAGGGACACGTTTATCGAGCATCAAGAATGAAATGAATCCATTACGAAAGGTTTCCAAATATTAAATTTCAAATACGTGGACAGATTAACTGTATATTATATGTTTTTAGATTAATTGATATTATTTAATGAATTGTTAGGATTTCGATTATTAGATTTCAGTCAGCATGATCTTTGGCCTTTCTCTATCACTCTTGTCCGTTATTGTGGCGTACCAGCGACAAGATATCTGCAGTGAGAACGTGCACAGGAGAAGTGAGTTTCCGATGGCGAGAAAAGAACACAAAGCAAAATTCTTCTCACTTCTTATCTGGTTGTGTTTGTTGGTATGTGTGTATCGATGTATTTGTTTTTTTTTTTTTTTTGGTGTGTCTCAGTGTGTATAAGTATGTATCCCCTTCCTCTACGAGATACTATTATGTATGTATGTATCTATCTATCTGAAGATTTTCATCTCTCTCTCTCTCTCTCTCTCTCTCTCTCTCTCTCTCTCTCTCTCTCTTTTCACCTCTTAAAGCAATTTACCAGTGCGACTAGGATACAATACAATTCTATTTCCAAGGCGTTTTCTCTTTTGCCGTTTGTTTCCACGAAATCACAGACGAAAATGAAAACGAAAGTAAATGTCCTTTTGATAAGTACTTTGTCTCGTAAAACTTGGAAGTCATTACTCAAGCACCTCGAAATGTTTTTACTTCCTTCAATTTCTTTCGATTTCTTCTTCTCGGGAATTTTTCATTTTTCTTTCTTCTTTGTTGTTGCTTCAATTTCTCCTTTACTCCGTTCTTTCCATTTTGTTTCACTTTTCCCCTTTCTTTCTTTCTTTCTTTCTTTCTTTCTTTCTATATATATATATATATATGCGTGTGTGTGTGTTTCCAATCTTCCCATTTTCCTTATAACAATTCTTCATTCATTCACTTTATTGACTCTTCTTATCCAGATTTTTTCTTGCCTTCTTTCACCATTCATTCTTTAGCATTCATTTTCTTTCATTATCTATTTCCCTTTTTTTACTTTCTTTTCCTCTTTTCTCCTTTCTTCTTTTTTTTCAGTAAATTATTTCTGTCCGCAAAGAACTAATTAGGCGCATGCGTTCTCATGCTCTTTATACTGTTCCACCTCTGTTTTTCCCTTTTTCTTCTTTTTCTTCTTTTTCTTGATACCATTATTTCCTCCGCCATCAAAACTCAGCAATCATATATTGTTATCCAATTCACTTGTGATCCCACAAAGTAATTGACCGACCGACACACACCAATGACCTCCTTACACAAATCAACTTTTTTTCTGCTTCAGTCAGGTTTTATTTTATTTTTTTTAAATGTGCGCCTGTTCTGCGCATGCTCGGTTGTAGAATTGAAGTTACCTGCTGCTTGTGTGCACTAGCAATCGAGGAATACGGAAAACAATTACATTCAAAAAAACTTTTCACTATTAATGTCGTATAGTATACGCATATGTTTACGAACATTTAACATATACTCATGGAAATATCCTTTATTCAACCTGGATACCTACACTTGGACGTGCAAATGTTGACCGTCCAGGAAGGACTTACATCAGCTCTTTGAGGACATTGGATGCAGTCAAGGACCTGCCAGGAAGAAAGGAACTGGTGGAGAGAGAGAGAGAGAGAGAGAGAGAGAGAGAGAGAGAGAGAGAGAGAGAGAACTTTGTGCAAACCTGCAAGACCTGATGATGATGATGATGATGATGATGTCACTTCGAAAATCTTACAAAATAGGGCGATAGTAGCTGAACAATATATTCACCCTCCAGTCTAGGAAGTGTGATTTTAATTATTCACCCTCCAGTCTAGGAAGTGTGATTTTAATTTTTCACCCTCCAGTCTAGGAAGTGTGATTTTAATTTTATTTAACAAATGAGAAACTCATTTAACCGAGTGAAGAATTTCATTTACAAAACACTTCGTGCATTACCTAATGATAACAAACGACAAACGTTAGAATATTGAGTTTTAAAGTAAAAAAAATCTGTTTTTTTCTTCTGATTTTGATAATGGCCAGATGTATAAGTAAAATGGTTAAACATTCACTGGAATCAAAAAATACCTAAAAGTGTGACATGGTCACCATGAGTATTCATTCTAAGCCACTAGTACATTGGTTTCTTTGCTTAATGGCATATTAACCTTCTTGGGTTATTTAATGCCACAGCCACCCTTGTCGATTTAACCAATAGCCGGTGGGATAAAGAGATTCATACTTTTCTCAAGAGGCATTAGTCTGAAAGTGAATGTAATAGTGCTAATCGAGTTCGGACCAGTACTTTGGCCAATTCGCCACGAGGAATACCCGATATATATATATATATTTATATATATATATATATATATATATATATATATATATGTGTGTGTGTCTGTGGCCAAAGAGATTGTGTACGTATTTGCTCACCCTCACTCCTCTGTCATGGGCTGGATGTGACCAGGTCAATTTGTGAGTAACGCGAGTTTGAAGTCAAACCTTTTCCTTCTCTGTGACTGGTTGTCAAACCAAAGTTAAAAATCCAGTCTGCCCATAACTGTGGAATGAGTAAATGTATTTCTCAAGGTCATCCGTGCGTAGTGAAACAGAAACTGTCTCATTCTAGATTCGAACTTGAGTCGACGATTCTATTTCCTATCATATAAATTGCCGTTGTCGTGGAAATAGAAAGGAAGCGAGTTTAAATCTGAATTAGATTTTTAACTTCACACTGATGTGCTTTGGAAAGGCACGAAACCATCTCTTTTCTCTCCAGTAATGATTTATTAGTAGAGAAGATTAGGCTCTCTAAGTCTTTGTTAAACTGTCTATCAAATAGAAGGATAATACAAAAAGTAAAAATTGTCCAATTAAACAAGAGAAAATTGCAAACTTAATCTCCCCATAACATTTCTAAGAGTAAAAATACTTAGAGGAAAGAAACCAACAAACATAAAAAATCGGGAAGGCAGAAATATATATCCATTGTAGTCGTTGCAGTTTACTAAGCTTTTTGTTTAAATGTGACACAAGGCTTCACGGACGGGGCACTTAATATATCCATTGTAGTCATTACAATAAAAATCAAGGCATTTGTCGGTCACACGGAAAAGAAAGAAAAGAAGTTAGATATTCAAGCACACCAGCACAATTACTAGAAGTCTGCTGCGTGTAATGTCGATATGGACAGAATAGTCACTTTCGTCGAGAGTGGAAGATAGAAAAACAAAAGAAAATAGCGAAAACAGAAGAAGAGGAGGGAAGGAAATAAATTAAGAACCAGAATTGATTGACAGAAAGAAGTGACAAAAAATCTACGTCATTCAGATTTTAAACTTATAACAACATTATGAATATTTTTGAAATTTTAAATGAAATCTTATTGCATAAATTTCCCTAATATATTTAAAAATTAGGTTTGTTAAACTTTGTCGTCACGAAACAGATTCCATGATTTTAAAGTGTCATGAGGTTTGCACGAAAAAGCTCTGGAATTATGAAAATATCTAATCTCAGAATTCCATACAAAGTAGAATTTAAGAAAGTATTCGGGAAGTTACTTTTGTAAACTTTTTTACAATTATATCTTTACGACACAGATTATCTATTGCTGATAATTTGCATCCAGCGTTTTTTGTTTTTGTTTTGGCTCAGTGAATTATTTTTATTTGCTTTAGGAATCGGAATTCTGGTTAATATGATGAAACTCAAAGAGCATTCTCTCTCCTCTTTCTCTCTGTCAATTTTCTTTTTCTCAAACAAATATGGCTGCCAATCGGCTGTTCGTACGACTTCTTTGCGCAGTCGCACTGCGATCAGATCGCGTTGTGTCGCGTCAGCGAAAATATTGACTGTTTTTCACCAGGCCGTTTTTCTGTTTCGTTTTTCTCCTTTTGTTACCAAACAGTTTTTTGCTCATTTTTTAAAAAATCTGTTGTATTTATTGATCATCTCTTATTATTTTTATTGATCTTATTTTGACTCTTAATATATTATTAGTTCTGTTGAGAATTAGACATAGAGCAGTGGATCGAAAATCTCATTCACTACACCATTAACTATTAGAGGAGAACAAGAAGATAAAGAGGATTATAAAGGAAAACTGACATTGATATTGAAAGAATTGCCAAACTAGGAAGTTAAACGGAATTCTTCTCTATCCCTGTCTCTCTCTCTCTCTCTCTCTCTCTCTCTCTCGATCAAATTCTTATTTCAAATTCGTACTTTCTGTAGGTTAATGCCCATAAAAGCTATAAAATGTATTAGCAATAAGTATTTAAACAAGCACAAAATCTATTTTTCATTGTCTGAAATTGCAGCAGCCATTTAAGAATTTCAGAAGTAGATTAACATTAACTTCTAAATTTGGCAAATTTGAACAACAATAGGATTTTGCTTTTCGATCGTTTCGAGATATCGTTTTAGAAGGATAGAAAAAACAATTTAATTCCATAAATTTTTCCTGAGATTTAGCAATGAGAATCAGAAAAGATGACTAATTTTCATGTTGGTTACAATAACATTTAATTCTTCTTTCACAATGTTTATATCTTTTAAATTTCAAAGCCAAATGAAGAGAAGCAAATTGTTTTTTTATTCAAATACTTATGAGCAGCAACACATACACATAGAAGCACACATGCGGGAATACACAATCGCGCGAACACACACACATATTCTCTCTCTCTCTCTCTCACACACACACACACACACACACACACACACACACACACACACACACACACACACACATAAATATATATTTGTGAGTGCATAAGTATGTGTGTATATGTACTTACGCAACCACTCCGTCACGGGAAGTATGTGGCACAAGGTCAGTTTTTAAGCATAGTAAAGCCGGTTTGAATTCAGTAGCCAAGCCATGGTTGAAGAGCATAGTCCACCCTCCTATTTTTCCATGGCTGGGGCGAAGGGAAAAAGAAATAGATTCATGCCTTTCCCAAGAGCACTAACGCCCCAAGTGGAACATAAACAGCCTCTTCCAAGATTTGAACTCGGGTTGCCGACTTCAATTCTTTTACGACGATGCATACAAACGTTAGAATAAAAGCAATGCATGTATGTATATATCGATTTATGTATCGATTTATGTATCGATGATGCTAAACTCGTATCTTTCCATCAAATATATTCGTTCTACGATAAAACCAATGACATCGACTGTGTATTTTCAAAGAAGTTAGTGTGTGTGTGTGTGGGGGTGACCTCTTCAATTATTCTATACAATCTTTCTACTCTCCAATTCCTCTCATTTGGTCCTGTGGTGTACAAAGGTAAATTGACCGACTGTCAATATTGAAGTTTATTGTGTCTTACTGAGACGTAATATTTAATAATGACGTCTGGAATTTTATCATAATAGAAGTGAGTTCGATCCTCAATGGCCGATTCTTACTTTTATCTATGTGATTGAATAATCTTGGCAATTCTTGTTTCAACTTTCTTTGTTTTTTGTTATTTCTATGAATCAGAAAATTCCATTAATTGTCTTGAAATACGACAGTAGAAAAATACTGTAAAACAACAGCCGGAACAAAATGCAGGATAATACTGAAAAAAAAAAAAAAAATCAACGAAACGGAAAAAAGAAACGCCATTAAAATCCGCATTAATTTTTTTAAGGAAATAAAAGCCAAAACATTAACAATAGACGAAGAAAAAAGCCATAAAAAGTCCTGAAAGAAAAGAGGACGCGACTTGGAAACAGTCAACTCATTGGTACATTCGCCTTTGCAATAAGAAACCGACAAAAAATTTGGGAAACATTAAGATTTACAAAAAAGTTTATTCAATTTTATAAAAATCAACAAATATAAATAAAGCCCTAAAAGCTTTGGCGTAGTTAAAAAAACAAAACAAAACAAAAAAAGCAACAACAAAAAACAAGAGATTTACCTTCTAAACGTGTGCATACATTTCTCATTAAGAAATACGGATGCAGGTAAAAGTGTTTATACAATGAAGCGCACACATACGCACATACACACACACACACACACATACACACACACATATATAAGTTTATGCGCATGTCTATGCATGTATGCGTGGGTGTATATATGTGTATATATATTTTGGTGCCAGTATATGTATGTATATGCATGTATATATATATATGAGCATAATTGTATATATATATATATATATATATATATATATATATATATATACAATTATGCACACACACACACACACACACACACACATATATATATATATATATATATATGTATGTATTCATGGATATATATATATATATATATGTATGTGTGTGTGTGTGTGTGTGTGTGTGTGTGTGTGTGTGTGTGTGTGTGTGTGTGTGTGTATGTGTGTGTGTGTGTGTGTGTGATCTAAAACATACATAATCAGAGATTCAAATAAGAATTTCAATCAGCTGTGTTTCTACAGAAATAGAATAAACCATGATGAGATTGAAAGTAGGTTAATTCAAATGTATCTCTTTACGAGGTCCATTTGGAATTTTTTTGGTATTTTGAATATTGAATTGTTTTTTTAGGTCTTCATGTACCTTAGCAACCAGTAAGAGGGGATCTTACTACGTAAGCATAACTAAATATTTTTTTTACCATGAGCAGTTATTCAGTGTACTGTGTAATTTTCATAAATTTCTTAAAACTAAAAATTGCCGTTGAAATAAATATGTTAGATCATTAACGAGATTAAAGAGAACATAACGCTCCCGAAATAGAACTTTGTAAACTTTTTCAGAGAAAGTTATTAGCGTACAAAGGGACTAAATTGAAGTTAGATATGGGTGCATTTTTTGTTAATGGTAAAGAGCATTTTGGCCCGATCCCTTGTTCATGTATAATGCTAGAATTGTTTTACCACCCACAATTGGTACAGTAGTTTTAATCACCCACAATTAGTATAGTAGTTTACAAGTTAGTTTTCACGCCATTGCTAGTGTAGTGCGTTCTCTCTTTGTTATTAGTTAGACCTTGTACCTTGTAGGCTGAATAGATATTTTCGTTTTGTTGCT
This sequence comes from Sepioteuthis lessoniana, assembly GCA_963585895.1. NCBI lineage: Eukaryota > Metazoa > Mollusca > Cephalopoda > Myopsida > Loliginidae > Sepioteuthis > Sepioteuthis lessoniana. Next base: position 35,385 of record CAUZXS010001876.1, read on the forward strand.
TGCCGGAGAGAACAGATTAGAAATCAAATCTCAAAGACCGTTTTTCTTCAGTGAACTTAATCTTCAAAGTTTTTTCTACTTTGGGGAGGGGTACTGCAAACTCAGCTTAAAAGATCTCTCCATATATGAGGTTTGTACAGAAATTAATGAGACTAGCTTTTTTAGCTGACAGAACTCATTGGAAATCAGTTGATAACTGTTGATCATAAACATGTGGAAAAACCTTAAGTTCATTTTTCCCTCTAAGAATTTTCGTTCAGCAGAAGAATTTTGGATTATTACACGTCTATTTGATTAAATGTCCCACAGAAATAGATCATAATATGAAATAGCATTATGCAATCAAATTCGGTAAATGAGTTTGTAGTGAAAATTAAAATTTATCTTTTATTATATGGTCCTCTTTATTTCCCTCATCTGAATCATTGCAACAATTTGCTGTTTTCAAAAATCAAAATCTGGTCGAATGATCGCCATTTGAGACCTGTTTTGAATATGTCATAAGTAGGAAACATTCAACTGAAGAAAATGTCAATGAAGACTTTCAACACTGGTTCCAGTAATAGGAAAAACCTATTCATTGATGTCTGGCTTCCTGAGAGAAATAGTTTAAAGGCGTTAAAGTTGATTTAATATTAAGTTGATAATAATTGTTTGCACTATCAATCTCATAAGTTTTAAGACATGTCGTACTTTGACCATAAATATGGCAGCTATTAACTCTCATTGCTGCCTAAGGGATAATGCTCAAGTGTTAACTCACCCAGTTTTTTCATCGACTATTGTGGCTTGCCAGCAGTGAAACATTTTGTCAAGATATCTAATGATAGAGCAAAATGTTAGGGCGAAGGATTTATATATATCTTTCGTAAGAGCATTAATTCAAACACGAGCATCCTTCGGTGGAATTCGAACCCACTCTGCTGATCCCATTTTCCTAACTTATACTATTTTGTCCTTCTTTCACAAAACTGAATCAACATTATCAATAAGTATATATATATATATATATATATATATATATATATATATATATATATATATATATATATGATTAACTTAAATCGCGAGTCGAAAATCTTCTACTAAAGTTTCACCTTAACGGATCATCAGGAAGTTTACTTTCGACTATATATAGCTCTTGCACTGGAATTTGAACCTGTTCTACTGATTCGATTTTTAAAAAATTCGGCACATTGTTGTTAGTCACGAACTAAACTATATTTGATGCTTAGCAGATGGAGATCCATGCAATACCTCCTCATTAAGAAGAACATTTCATGTATATGTTTTTATGTCTATCTAAATCGGTGGAATATATTTTACATGGCTCAACAAAAACATGCGAACTTGTGGTGAATGGATAAACGAATCCCACAAGTTAAAAACCATTCGTCACAGTTTTGCCATTAGGTGAGGAAAATAGAATCAGGATATGATAAGTCAAGCAAGCCAGAACGGATAAAAGTGTCCACTAAAGAAAATATGCTGAGAAAATACTGTACACTAAAAATGGTGTCTCTTTAAGAATGATTTTTACAAATAAAATGCCGAAAAGAATGAAAGAAAAAAATAATGAAAAAAAAAAAAAAAATAAAATTAAAATAAAATAGATGAATCTAAAAGAAAACGTAAAGTATAAAAAAATACTAATTAAGTGAACACGACTAATTTTTATAGACGCTGTATAATTTTCTTGCTTTCATTTTCTTTTCTTTTCTCTTTTTGGATTTTTACTTTTTAGGCCGGAGACCCAGCGATCAAACACGTTCGACAAGACAACACTGGGCGGGAAAATTTGGCGCCGAATCTCGCTCTTGGCGGCAAAGATTTGTCCTTGTTTTATATTCAAATGTTTATTCATTGACTTGGCCTCAATAATGAGGAAATCGATAAAGGTTGGGTTAGAGTTAGGGTTAGGAAGTGTGCGCGCCGAAGAAGCGTCTTCTCATGTGCGTGTTTACTCTCAAGCAATGGAAATTTATCATTTTAGCTGTTATCTTTTTACGTCATAATTATGAATATTGTTTCTTGTTTTTATTGAACAGAAAAATAATCTGATGGGTCAGGTAGTGAGGTGGTGTATTCGGAGAAAATCATCCAATCAGACAAAAGGAGACATAGAAATTGATTTGCATACGTACATACATACATACGTACATACATAAGGCGCCTTTGCAAGCGTAATGATAAGCGAGATGATCTGGCAGACCAGTACCATAGTGTCATGAGTTCAATTCTCACGGGCTCCCCAAATTTGATAACTTGCAAGATGCAACACAGATTCAACTTTTAAGCCAACTTTAACAAATCTGAATTTTTAGTTTTCCTTCTCCTTAACTGTTTATCATACTGAGGTTAAAAAGTGCAGTCTGCCCTACTATTTTCGCATAACTGGCGGGAGAATATTCGAATTCACACCTTTCGCAAGGATATCAGCATCATGGGAAATGCAAAAAATCTTTGTCCAGGATTTGAACTTGGGTTGCCGTGTTTATTTCCGATTACACCACGAACATCTTCAATCAGACCATCTCATCAAACAAGGAGTTCATTTACATCTGTTCTGACTTGGATCTCAACTGTTTTTCTTATATACGTGACATTGTAGCAGACTAAGAGAATATTAATAGATATCAAAAGGGAGTCAATAACCTTGAACAATATTTAATAAGCGCGCCATGGAAACAAAATTAGACTGATTTTTTTTCTTCTTTTCTAAACTGAAAATTCATCTCAAGGATAAGATTTGAGAACGAGGAGGATATTAAGAAAAATACGATGACAGTGCAGTTTCACACCAGATCAAACGAGATGTTTCGGCTAATGGAAAGAAAAATACGAGGAACATAGAAGAGAAAATTAAAAAAAGAAAAAAAATCTCTTCAATGACTTAAAAAAATATCGACAAAAAAAAAAGAAGAAAAAAAACCCAACTTTTTTGGTGTCAATTATCGGATAACAGAAACTGGTAAAATATCCAATGTGCGCGAACACTATTATTATTATTATTATTATTATTATTATTATTATTATTATTCAGAAAAATCGCAGAAATTTAAGCGTCCGTTAATTTTGTTGGGTCAACTTTTTTCTCAGATCTCTGTTGAAATGGTTGAACTTCCAGACACAAAAATAGAAATGTCATTTTTGTATATTGCCAGTTTCATATGATAAGTTCCCTCTCCGCAGAAAAGTCAAATAGAAGAACTATTTTTTCTCTTGGTTTCATAATTTCTATGGGGATGCCAACCAAACTGAAATAGCAACAATTCTTCGACGCTTCGTTAATAAGAATATAAAAGAAAACAAGAAAAAAAAAAAACAGGAAAAAGAAACAAATAAGAAAAACAAACGAGTGCAAAAAAGAAAAAAAAAAGGTAACAACCACAACAACAACAACGAACAATAGTTGGAGCCAAAGTGATTTGTTTTACTTCAAAGCGACTTCCCACACCTGAAATAGCAACAATTTTGCTACATAATTTCACTTGAACTGTGTCGAAAGGTCGAATAGCAACAGAAGAATTTTTAGCTATTGTCATCTGATGTGTAACTAATATATTCAACAAAGTGGCTTCCCATAGCAAACAGTTGGGGATGCTGAGCTGAAAAGATACGTCGGTAATACACATCATTGAATGACGGTAATGTAGATAATCTAGCGAGACATACCAGGATTACATGGCCTTTCATGATGGGACGCTTATTGGGAATGAAGAAGTTGTCCACTGTTGTAAAAATGTTGAAACATTCTTACTTAAACCGATATGGGCAGCTCATCGTTAATCTAGCTAAGCATCATTATTGGGCAGTGATTTAGATTATCTCTCCATACTTCGTGGCCTTGTGTCAAAATTTTAGGAACTATTTAAAAGAACATTTGCTGCGTATTTGTATTGAATTATGAACATCGAGCTCTTTAAAGTCCTTTTTTTTTTGGAATGGCTCAAACAATTTTAGATGAGGACATCTAGTTGCTCTTCATCACATTTTTTCCAACGTACAAATCAATAAAGCGACACTTATCTTTTTCTGAACATGTGTTGCATTTTTTTCAATTTCTAACCAACGAAGGGATCCCTGACCATTCCACAACTGTACAGTGATTGACCATTTCATGACCAATCAAGCATTTTCATTACACTTATTAGAATAAGCTCATTAAACTCAAAGTCCAGCTACATACTATCAATGTGGTAAATGACGTCGATGCACGTAAGCTAGTCACGTGATTTAAGTATACATCAGGATTCTCAAGCTTTGATTACAAAACATTCAAGAATATTTTCTATAAGCCATAGTTAGAGTGTTGACACCTTTCCCAGCGAGCGTGTATTCTCAATGTCTTGTTATTTTAAGCATCTTTGTGATTTCAAGCACATGCAGTAGCGTTCTATAACAGTGAAATGGTGATAGTCTGTCCCTTATTCAATCCAGACAACTTGAAATAAGGAAATCCATTTCCTCATTTGTCTTTTCTTTCTCGCCATCCCATTTTCAAATGAATAAGGTGAGGACTACTGAATATGAATTGTATTTTGTGTTTCAACCGCTACTTTCTCAGGCCTTCTCAGATATGCATCAGCGTAAAGCAAGAGATTCTTGTTAGGGTTTCTTTCTTTCCAGCGTAAAACAAAAACAGCGTCAAACAGATTTTTTATTTACACGTTGCTGTTGTCAGTCATTTTACACTGAACCCAGTTTCCCTGTTTCTGTTTCTATTGAGAAAGGGAAGCTACAGTCAGTTGAATTTCGTGTTGGTCTTATTTTCTGCATTACCCTGTCATTTTGATGGGTGTACCTTGATATGTTCATTTTTCTCAGTCTCCAACGAAACAAGATCATAGGTTATTCGATGATTTTTCATATATATATATATATATATATATATATATATATATATATTTACTAATCAATTATCTACCAGTATTCACGGTACCAGAAAAAAACCAAAAAACCCCTGGCCAGGAACAAGAGAAAAAAATATCTCGAATCACGGTCCAGAGGAAAAAGAAAAAAGTTTTTTGGGGTGAAAAAGAAAGAAAAGACCACCTCGTCCTAGTCCTTGAAAAAAATCAAGGTGTACAAAGTCAGTGGCCAAAAGAAAACCAAAAAACCCTCCGCGAATACTGCAATGCTATAATTACTAAAGTGCTCAACATTAAACAATGGAGCCAATTATAAAATTAATTTAAATCGCTAGTCGAAAGTCTTCTACTAAAGTTTCACCTTAACGGATCGTCAGGAAGCCTCCTGACGATCCGTTAAGGTGAAACTTTAGTAGAAGACTTTCGACTAGCGATTTAAATTAATTTTATATATATATATATATATATATATATATATATATATATATATATATAGATATATTAGAATGTTCCGATCCTTGTTGTAGATGATACTGTGACCCAATGGATTACTTTTGGAAGAGGAAAACTAGACACACACTTTTATTTTGTCTCTTTCAATGGCTTCCATTTACTATCGAATCTCATTAAATAACAAATTAATTTTACACACACACACACGCACGCGCACGCACACGCACACGCACACACATGTGTGTGTGGGAAGTTTCTGTTTGTTTATCATGTTCTACATAAATTGGGTTGGCAAAAGAACTGATTCTTCCAACCCCTTTCGTCACAGGCACAATGTGACATAAGGTTAAGTTTTTTAGGCGAAGACCCTCCCGGGCACGAATTCATAGAGCAGTGTTAAAACTTGCTCGTTTTAGAGGGGCCTTAAGCGTCAGGTAATTAACCTAACCGAAACCCTTTTAGACGAGGAGGAAGTTGCTGCCTGTTGTGACGGTCTCTAAAGCCAAACTTTTCAATCTATGGTCAGTCTGGAAGATAACTTTCAGCTTCCAATGAGTTTCTGAGAAATCTATGGTATAACTAGAGAGGTTGTGATTTTTTCCCAAATGAAGTTATCTAATTTACATATTTTGTTTTAAAATTGATCATTACAAACATGAAAATAAAGGTAAAATAAAACAAACAAATAAACAAACTATCAAACAGACAAACGAACAAATAAATAAATCAATGAATAAATAAAAAGGTTTATAGAAAAATAGACTGAAAATTAAAAAATGTATGTGGGGTGGTTACGTTAGTCGAACCTTCCGTCATAAATAAATTTTTCTTCAAAATAGATTAACTGACGAAAGTGAGCTACGTAGACCAGATTTATCTTAGAATATTATTTATGCTTTTGATTTGAACAATTATTTGTATTCCGTGATATTTTCATGGTTACAGCTAGATTCGTATAAGAGATACTTCTTAAATAAGTTCCACTTTTCTCTCAAATGAAGTAAATTTTAAAATAAAATCTTAGTATTCATATTTACAAGAAAAACAGTGACATCATTAAACTTCAACTAGAATTAGATGATCCAAACGGTGCAAGTCTTGCAAAATTTCAGATTAAATCTTGCAAAATGATGGCATCAACCTCGTTAAACAAACAAACAAACAGAGAAAAGAAAAAAAAAAGAACAAAAACTCCAATAGAGAACTTATAAAAACAAGATGATTGTGTCTTAATAACATTTTTGTAAAGGATGAAATATTGGATTGACTAGGAAACGATTAAATTTTAATGAATCTTTAAAAAAAGGAATTTCAAATGGTTTTTATATACATAAAATGACTTAGAAGATTTGTGATCCCCAAACATTGCGACGGAGATTATAATTTTGTCTTTCTCAATTAAAGGGCGATATCATAATTACACGAGTTGGGCTAAATTCTTTTTAAAAGAAAAAATACAACGCTGTTTTTTGTTGCTGTATGAATTCATGCATTTAATTAACTAACACTTCCGCAACGGAATTAAAAGTTTTCTTTCTCCTGGACTAGTTGCCAAACCAAAGGTAAAATACCTCAATTTGCTTTATTATTTACTTTTAACTGAGGAATAGCATGTATTCATGCCGTTTCCGAGGACATTATCGCTAAGAGAAACGCAAACAGCTCTGTCCAGGGTTTGAATTCGCGTCGCCGGTTTCCATTTCCTTCGATGAAAACCATTTCGTTGCCTTCATGAATTCTAAAAAAGTTCTGGATTTAGTCCAGCAGAAATTTGACCGAATTTCTGATACAGCCAGAAAATTCCTACAATACACTTTAAATTAAAAAAAAAAAAAAAGATCTATTCCTAGTTCTCTCTTCAGAATTATTTTGTAGGAAAAAAGGTTATTGGATTTGTCCGAGTGAAATCACAAAATATTGTTGAATCTACAAAACCTTTAATTCATTTATTCTTTTGTTTCGTTCATTTTTTTCCTTTCATTTTTGTTCAAACCATTTACTTTTTTTATTGGTCATATTCTGTAAATGTATATTTTGAAAATGTTCTCTTTCTCAAACCAACACGATTTTCTTGTTGATTGTCTCACTTTTAAATTTTTTTGCTTTTCCTGAAGTATTTTTAGAATTTGTTTCTCGAAGACACTAAACTCTCTTTCTTCAGACATTTTGAAGATCTTTGACGTCATCAAGAAGGAATTGGAATGAGGAAAGATGTGAAAGGGATTAACAAATAAGTGTTCATACTTTGATCAGGTGGCCAGAGTGGATGGATGGAAAAGGAAGATAAAAAAGATTAGGATGTTCTCTACAGTTAGTTACAAAACACTTGAAGAAGAAGAAGAAGAAGAAGAAGAAGAAGAAGAAGAAGAAGAAGAAGAAGAAGAAGAAGAAGAAGAAGAAGAAGAAGAAGAAGAAGGAATGAAGGAAGGAAGGAAGGAACGATGACAATAGCCTAAAATAATCAGAAATATTATTAATGGCAGGAAAGATTTATCTTATCTATTAAGCTTAGTCTTGGCATAAAGCCAGAAGTATAGAACCCCTAGATAGAATCAAATACATTAGTTATATTCTACTAGTCAAGCTCTGTAAGTATTCCACCACGCAGAACATGAAAAACTTTGCTTTAAGATACCACTTCTATTTCATTCTCTTTTCATATCTATCTATCTATCTATCTATCTATCTATCTATCTATCTGACAACTCTCAAAGAGAAAGGAAGAATGATATTTGCGTGCCATAGCATTCTCCACCCCGAAACCCTTCCCCAAAGATCGACAATGTTACTTTACACTCATATCTAACACCTCACTAACAAGACAGAAACACAATGAAAAGATGAATAATAAAAATTAAAGAAAAACAAAAATGATAAAATAAATTATAGCGAACAAAAAACGATTTGTTTTCTCTTAAACAAATCGGGATCAAGTTTCCAAACCTCATCTCCCCCTCCCTCCATCTCTCTCTCTCTCTCTTTCTCTCTCTCTCTCTCTCTCTTTCTCTCTCTCTCTCTCTCTCTCTCTTTTGCAAACACACGCGCACTTTTTCACATGTACAAACTTGCATTTATATCTTTATATATTGCGTGTGTGAGCTGTGATACAAGAAAGTATATATGTAAGAGGTATGTTCAAAAAATATCGAGATTAAGCTGAATACAAATACATCTTTATCTCGAGATACAAATAAAGACAACGAATAAAAAAATTGGTTGTCTTGAAAATCTTCCTTGCCATTGGACATGCTTAGTGTTCTGGGTATGACACCAAACTGCATCTGACTGTGAGGCTCCAGTTCTGGGTATTCGGAGATTGTAGAATACCCCTTCATTGCCATTACTCCTAGCTCCACTTCGAAATATCGTGGTAGTACCTGTTAGGGCTCTATCTATGGATAAAATAAATCTGTTTCAAAATTATTCGTATTCGATTGGGCCATCCGATTTTTAAAAAAAGCTTAAGAAAAACCTACACAAAAAATGTAAAAATGAATCAACAATGAACGTTATTCTCTAACCTTTTGGCATAAAATAACTCTTTGCAGGTTGACATGCTTTTAAAACCAATCAATCAATCAATCAGTCAAGTAAGCCACACGCTTATTTCAGTGTTTCCCCATCGTAAATTTGGAAATACTCTTTTGATATCGAGTGAAATTACGCCGTGGTATATATTCTAATATCCTCTGTAACCTCAAATTTTACCCTTAAGATTAATTATTAATAAAAGAAACAAAAAGGTAGAGCGAAGCTGGTGAGTAGCGTTGGTGCATACACTTTCACTAAACATTTCCTGTCAATAATATTTCTATAATACAATGATAGAGATTATGTCTCGATACTTTTTTAACATACCTCTTGTATACAGCTTGTCCCTCACCTTGTGCTATATATATATATATATATATATAGTATGATTTAAAAAAATATAAGCAAATAAGAAAATTTTACAAGAAAAAGAGCCTGACGCCATTACATTCGAGCAGGTGTACAACCAGGAAAAATATCAAATTATGAAACACAAGATGTCCGTTACCTTAAGTTTCTTATATATATATATATGTATATATATATATATGCGTGAGTACATGTGTATGCGTGCGTGCGTGTGTGTGCGCGCGTGCGTGTTTTTGGCTTGTTTGAGTTTTATAGCATATCAACTTCGTGGGTTATTTAATGCAAAATCCTGTTCACACACACACACACACACACACACACACACACACACACACACACACCTGATAAGGTCCTATCTATAGGTCAAGTAGAACTAAACTGCGTATTTATGCTAAACTGAATTGTTTGAAATGGAACTGTTTTTGTATGCTAAACTGAATTGTTTGAAATGGAACTATTTTTGACATTGAAACTGTACTTATACTAAACTGAACTGCTTAATATAGAACTGTTTTGACCTTTAACTGTGTGTAAACAAAATCTATACTTATACTAAACTGAATTGTTTGAATTAAAACTGTTTGACTAAACTGAATAGCTTGAGATAGAAATGTTTTTGACAATTAAACTGTGTGCTTACATTTAAACTGCTTATTTATGCTAAACTGAATTATTTGAAATGGAACTGTTTTTATCATTAAGGGTTTTTGGACTATTGTCTTTATCTTTATTATTTTTTCCACAACGTTTGGGTCGATATGTCCTCCGGCCTTCGTCAGGTGTTGGTCGAACTCGGTAACCTACACGGAACTTCGAACTACGTCCTTTATTGAACTGCTTAATATAGAACTGTTTTGACATTTAACTGTGTGTAAACAAAATCTATACTTGTACTAAACTGAATTGTTTGAATTAGAACTGTTTGACTAAACTGAATAGCTTGAAATAGAAATGTTTCCACAAACTGTGTACTCATGCTAAACAGAATCGTTTGGAATAGAACTGATTATTTGTATAAAAATGGATTTGGCATTGAATAACCGACAAAGGTTGATATACCATAAAAAACCACCCAACCACCCAATCCAAACACACACATATGATTTGTAAGCGATTAGTTTGTTGGTTACTTTGTTTTTAAACTAGTTTGCACACTGTTAATTGGTTTCAAATAGTGCTTTTAACACTAATAATTCTATTTAATATTAATGATTTGTTTGTACACAGTCAAATGGTTTAAAGTATTTCTATCTAACACTTATAATTTTATTTACTACAAATCGCTCGTTTACTCACAGATCAAGTAGTTTCAAGTATCGTTATCTCAGTACACCTGAACCTTAACCATTACTTTCTTGCACCTTTCAGATAAATTCGGATTCGGTTCGCGTTAGCCACATGAACAATTGAAGAGTACGGTCGGGATAATCATATATGACCAGCCATTTGATCGGATGGGGCCTCTGCGACCGCCCGTCTAGCTCAGTGAGGTCCAAAGCCGAATGTTGCAGATCAGGCCTCTGCGACCGCCCGTCTAGCTCAGTGAGGTCCAAAGCCGAATGTTGCAGATCATGTGACTACTTTGTTTGCTGGGTCACTGATTGTTCAGTGAAGCATTACAGATTACCAACCACAGCCAACAGCTTTATGGGCGGGAAAGGGCCTTATACTACACTCCCAGCAGACAATGAGGGTATATATTTGTGTGTGTCATAGATAGATTTTAGCAAATGCAATAACCAACTCTCGTGTCCATTTTGTGAAATACAAGAAACTTGTAATAAAGATTATTATGATTAGAGAGCGTTCATTTGCAACTTCTCCTCTCATATTTTGATCTTGTACCAGATTAAGCAAAGCTTGGTAAATATGTTCGGTGAGTTACAAGATGAAATTAAGAAATCTGCCTATTCATCAGCAACTGATAATCTTTTCATTTTCCCTTCAAATATTTTATAAATGAAAGGAATAACTAGATACGTATGGGTGGTTGGGTGACTCAAACAATAAAACAGGATTCAAATTCATATATAAGATCTTAAATTACCTGTGTTAAACACATATTGATGTAAGTGGATTATTCTGCTCATTACATTAATCACCATTTCTTTTCTCTTTTTACATTTAACGATAAGCAATTCATAAATGCTGAAGATTTGATTGAGGAAGCAGCAAAATATTTACGATGCAAAATGCACCCACACACACACACACACACACACACACACACACACACACACATATATATATATATATATATATATATATATATACAAAAGCTAAGATAGCTGGAATAGTTTCATTTACAAACATACACTTGGTAAAAATGATGATGTTGATATATATATATAGAGAGAGAGAGAGGGAGAGGGGGAGAAAGAGAGAGTGAGAGAGAGAGAAAGAGATAGAGAAAGAGAGAGAAAGAGAGAGAGAAAGAGAGAGAGATATTTTTGCAAGAATATATAAAGCAGAGACTTTTTAATCTGCTTTTTAGGTGTTTTGCCCTGAGCAAGGGATTTTTTATTCGACAAGCTCGAAGGCCTGCTCGTTGAAGGCATCAAGTGAATGTCTTCGTCGATGTATTCAACTCTACTCTCATGACATCATTGAAAATGTCTTTTGCCATTAAGTGAGGATTCTTCGAGATATCTTTAATAATTGTTCTTTTCATCCTTTCAGAAATTAACCTTTTTTTTTTTTCCATGTGTCTTTTACTTATTCTCAACGTAATGAGTCTAGTTGTACTTCTTGATAATGCTCTGAATTGCCTTATCTAGCAACATTAAAATGAATGGAAAGTGCTCTATATCAATCAATTTGCTCGTACTCATCAACTATTTTATTTTCAGTTTCTTATCAAACTCAGCAGTCTTCTCCATAGTCAAAGAATGAATGATTTACCGTGCTACATGGCACCCATACATTGTTTTCTTCAGAACCTTCCAGAATGTTATAGAATTAGGTCATTACTATTTCACATTCAAAATGTACGAGAATTAAATGTCAGATTTGGAAGAAAAAAATCGCTATCGAGCAATATTATTTCCTAATTTCTTTGATAATTTTGGAATTCACTGATTTTTTAAAAAGATCAGTAACTATGAATATAATAGATCAAAACTTCTTCAAAAATTCAAGAATTATTCAAAACTAAATGCAGAATAAACTATGGCAGATTCAATTACTACTTGCAAATTTACACATTTCCTTAAAAATATACAAATATTCAGTCGGGGCGAAAAAATTCTGACTCTAACAATATATATATATATGTATATATATATAAAAGAGAGGAGAGGAAGAGAGGCAGAGAGGTAAAATAAATTACTATAAATTTTGTTATGTTTATATTGACTGTCCAATTTCAACGTTTTGCGCCACACCATATATATATATATATATATATGCAAATTTCATTAAACATAATAGACATTTTATGTCTACATATTTTCTTCTGGATCCGTTCGAATTCCCGTATTACTTTTATCGTATTCGGGGGAAATTGATTTAGGTATTGCCCATAGTTGTATGTATCCCTAGTACTTTCTGCCCGACTTTGGGCCATCATCAGGGGAGAATCTGTTACAAAAGTGATGTAACTTTTGTTTTAGCAAATTACTACTGTGTACTATATATTAGAAACCTGCAACCAGCACTTAATAGAATTAATTTTCAAACCAGTGCTAATGTACTTAAATGTCTTTAGCAACTGGCACTATTTACAGAATTACATTTAAAAGCAAACGCCATAATCTTCAACGGCAAAGACGTCCTTACACAGTAGTAATATGCTAAAACAAAAGTTACATCACTTTTGTAATAGATCCTCCCTGATGATGGCCCAAAGTCGGGCAGAAAGTACTAGGGATGCATACAACTATGGACAATACATAAATCAATTCCCCGCGAATACGATAAAAGTAATACGGGAATTCGAACGGATCCAGAAGAAAATATGTAGGCATAAAATGTCTATTATGTTTAATGAAATTTGCATTAACGAAGAAATGCTGCCTATATATATAGGGGGCTAGGTGGGTGCGCGTATGTACGTGCATACGCGCTTAAGAGCAAAAATTGATTGAAAAAACTATATTTTTTCTGTTTTTGCAAATGTACTGAAATATTCTTTGACGTATCCATGGTGATTATTTTTAGAGCACGAACGTCTGTATGTGTGTGTGTGTGTGTGTGTGCGTGTGCGCGCGCAAATAATTTCTATTTTGCCCTTTTTTACTTTTTGCCTGATGAAACATAAATTGTTCCTTCGAAATAAAAATCAAATATATATCTCGAATAATTAAATGTTGCAATAATTCACAGTATGATATGTGATATCCAACAGATTCTATTTTATTGTTAATCAAATCATGCGTTAAATGACTATTTTTTATTTTTATTCACTTACCGAAAAAAAAACAACCCTATATTATTCAAATCTCTTTCAATCAATCGTACCCTCTTCACTATTCTTATTTAATTACTGTGGATCTTTTGCCACCATTCATTTTATTATTTGTTCTCACAGACTTTTCACATAAGTTTTTTTTAGTTCGAATTTGAGTGGACGTCATAAGATAATAAATCCAGATCTGGCATATTGCTCTTTATTTTGTGTTTTTTTGAATATCAACATATCAGAGAATATTATGGTTAGTATTCTTTGAGATCAATCATTAAATCAATTGATTGCAAGTTTCTTCCATACTTTAGCGCTTTCATCCGTATCCGAGCTGATTTTAGCAAATCTGGGGAACACTTGAAAGCATCCAAACGTCAGTAATATGTTGTTTCGATGTTTTTAAGTCTACCTCGGATTTTCTGTTTTCTCTGGGTTTTTTTCTGAAACTTTTTTTTTAGAAATGTTCCCTGCATCATGCAATCAGTATGCAATCTTCAAATTCCACAGTTTTCATCTTTCTTTGGCTTTGGTCTCAATATTTATTTAGCATTTGACTTTTCTAATTTCAGTTGTGGTCAGTTGAATTATTTATTACTTGACGCCCTTTTTTTTGTTTTTGATGACAATATCCGATCTTCTGGCCTTGATCGGCTGGTGTGTTCGATTTTTCTGAGACATTTTCTGGTTTATACTGAGATAAAGATTTTATTTTTCTCTTCCTCTTTCTTTCTATTTTCTCATTTATTTTTCCATATCTGAGGGTTGAAGGGACTATTCCTAGTGTAGTGGTTAATGAGCTGGATTGTAAGCGTATTCGAATTTCTGTCACTTTTGGATTAATATGTTTGGGAAAGGCATGAACCCCTTAATTCCTCCAGCTATGGGTTAAATAGTACCATTATTGCTCTTCTAAAAGGGCGGATTTCACACTGAATAACCCTCAAAAGTTGATATGCATTTAATCCAAGAAATCAGACCAGGTTTCTAATGGTCATCATAGATCACATAACACTTAAAGAACATTACTGTTAAACAATCGAAGATGATAAAGAAGGTCAATCTTAGAACTTTGGGAAGGCTAGATAAGAGATTGGTTGAAAATGATTAAAAAAAGAAAGATTAGGGTACTTGTCAGCATAATTCGTAGAGTGAAAAAACACCTAATTTCAGATTATCGTCTTATCTTCTCTACTGATCAATTAGTTTCTCTTTCTTTTTTTAATCAATATTCGATCAGCCGTTTATTTCCACCTCAAACTGATCGATCATTGTGTTAGTATTTACACCAATAGACCCAACCCTTCTTAATGTTTTCCCCGCTTTTGTTGGTCTCAACGTTTTGTTTCATTCATATTCTAAAAAGGTCATAATGTAATCTAAAACTCCACATCTTGGGGAGACGCATTAGGGTGGGGGTGCGGAAATTTCTCACTCTACCCGAAAAAGAGACTCAAAATGTTTGAAGAGGCCGCTAAGGTGAAGTGTATCTATTTCAGTTTGAGATTCAACGCTTGACGAAAGGAATCTTCTTCTTCTTCTTCTTCTTCTTCTTCTTCTTCTTCTTCTTCTTCTTCTTCTTCTTCTTCTTCTTTACAAACTTTTAATTATTTATTTATCTATTTATTAATATACTTGCATCGTGTGTGTGTGTGGGGGGGTATCCACATATTTCAAAATTTTTTTTACGGGTAGCCGACGAGTGAAAATGATAAGTATTTTTTTAAACAAGGAAAACGTTTGTATATAGGGTGAATATTTTCAACACTGCTTTTTTCGTTTATCAGAGAGAGAGAGAGAGAGAGAGAGAGAGAGAGAGAGAGAGAGACAGAGAGGGGGGGAGAGGGGGGTGTTGAAAGAGAAAGAAGTAAGGGGAGAAAGGGAGAAAAGTGAATAGAAATCTGTTAAGAGAGTGATTCGGAGATAGAAGTAAGACGAAAGAATCATCTGGAGAAAGGAAAACCAAAACAAAAAAATAAAAAAATAAAAAAAACCCCAAAAACAACAACAAACAAACAAACAAATATTGCAACATATGCTGTACTTAAGGCGATACCTAAAGAATTGAATGTTCAGGTAAAAAAAAAAAAAAGTTTCCTAAGATTTTATAAAACTATACAATAATATCTAGTTTAGAAGTGATTTTCCAAGATTTGCACTGTGACATTTTTGGGATGTCGTCAATAATATCTTATTATATATCAACAGAATCGCCCATAAATAAGTAACTATGCACCAGACAAAGCTTTATAGAGATTTATCGCTCATAAATAAATGACTGGGTCAGACTAAGTTCCATAAATACCTAACGCTCATAAATAATTGACCATGTGTCAAACCAAGTACTGTATCTCTGATAAATAAGTGACCATGTGCCAGACAAGCTTTGTAAATACTGTAATACCTATAAATAAATACATTCCTAACAATTTTTCTAATAAAAAGTAATTTTCTTCTAAAGCAAATATGGCAAAATTTGATTATTTATTCCATCTTTAATGTTAGGAATAACAAATAAAAATTCGCCATATTTAACAACCTAACCGATAAAATGAAACGCAGTTTCTTCCAGGCAGCGGTCACATCGATACTGCTATATGGATGCACTACATGGACGCTAACAAAACGGCTGGAGAAGAAACTAGATGGCAATTACACAAGAATGCTGCGTGCAATCCTGAACAAGTCCTGGCAGCAACACCCCACAAGACACCAACTGTACGGCCACCTGCCCCCTATCACGAAAACTATTCAAATTAGACGAACCAAACATGCAGGACATTGCTGGAGAAGCAGAGATGAACTCATAAGAGATGTACTCTTATGGATCCCCACACATGGCCGCGCAAAAGCAGGACGACCAGCACGAACGTACATTCAGCAGCTATGTGAGGATACAGGTTGTTGTCCTGAAGACCTACCTAGGGCGATGAACGATAGGGAGGAGTGGCGAGAGAAGTCAGGGATATCCGTGCTGCCAGCACGATATGATGATGATGATGAAAATGGATGTTGATATGACAACTGTCATAAAACAACCAAAGGCAAACTTTTTTAAAAGTAAAGTTAGCTAAAATTAAACGCTTTTAATACCATCTAACGACGACAACAACAACAACAACCCCAAAAACTATCACTTTATTCAATCCGGTGTAAAAGGAGACATTAAAAAACATTTTTAATGTCTCCTTTAGACCAGAGAGGATGTTTACAAATTATTTGGTGGGATGATGGAGGTAAACGTGAGATAGCGCTAAATTCAGCCCCTCCAATTTAAGGCAGTGAACAAAGCCTCTGCATAAGGTAGGCAGACTTTGTAAAGGGATCATTGAAGAAGCCTTTAAATAAATAAGAAGGTTGGCTAAGCACGTTCTTTTTTTAATAGATGAGGAAAAAAAGGCGCTCGGATGATGGTTTTATGAATGAAAAAGACAGAAAATGATGAACTGGTGGGTGGAGATATTTACTTTTATTCTACTTTTAAAAGGGGTCGAGCAACTCCATCTACAAATTCAGTCAAGCAAATAGAAAGACTAGCAATCTCTGAAGAATGACAAGTACTTTTCTCACAAATACGTACAAGTTCATTTAAAATATTTTACATTGAATTTATTGATGAATAAAAGCTGTTTGTTTATGTAACTTGGTATTTATATATAGGTAAACATTTTTTTACTCTAATTAAACGGTAACGAATTGTGACGGAAGAGATAAAGAAGCAATAAACAAGGCTTTATTTTATTTCCACTTGCATTTGAGACCAAAACTACAGTTTTTCTTGCTATTACTCACTGACATTACCTTTACTCCTTCATTTCCCTTCATTAATTTTCTTCATAAAACAAAATGCTTTTTGGAATGACAAAAAATAATGGATAATCAAACATCAGGCTTTGCAATTATGGATGTAAATTTATTTCAGCACTTTGGCCAGTAGAATCCAGGAAAGAAATTCTTTTGGGGAGAGGAATCAAGTGTTAGGAACAGAATACGCCTATTATATGTGTAATGTGAATGCTTTTTTATTAGCTATTTTCTATAGACATTTATTAAAATTAGGAAAAGGTGATTGACAGTGGTCAATGCAAGCATTATTGACTAATTATGGCTAATATATATATATATATATATATATATATATATATATATATATATATATATATATATATATACTATGAATTCATTGCTAACGATATTTACTATATTAATATTATAGAGTCGCCATTGTTTTATGGCAAGTATCAGAGAGAGTTCAGTTCAGTTTTATCTTCATATGCAGAATCAAAGAAGGACAAACGAAAGCGTGTTTCAGCAAGCTAACTTAAATACTCAACGATATAAACTTTGGCATAGATAAAGCCTAGCTTTGTAAAAGTCTATCTATCTATCTATCTATCTATCTATCTATCTATCTATCTATCTATCTATGCCCACATATATACGCACATATACATATAAAATTTGATCAACCTCAAAATAGTTACACATACTTCATCATTTATTTTGATAAGAACTGTAATCATTCTGAGCCAATTTTTAACGCAAGATTTGATTTTTAGTTGACGATCTTTCAGTCGTTAAATGAAATTTTAGGGATCCAAGATAACGTACAAGAATACTCGTCTTTTGTGATAGAAGCTTTTATCAATTTGGTTAAAGAATGGTTAGTTACTGTTATACCTACTTTGTAGCTCTCTGTATGATCTTGGTCATGAAAAGTACCGATAAACATAGCTAGAAGATCCTAGCAAACCTCTGTTTATAAAGGTTAAGAAATTGCATTTTTTTGAATCGCTAATCTTCTTAGGAGTTTATTATTGATGCGAACAAAATATAATAAAGGGGTACTCCGCATTTCCCCAAAGCTCCAACATTACTGGAGCCTCATCATCAGATTGTTAAGTGTCATATCCAGGACACTCGTTGGGGGAGTTTTACCCCCTGCAGAGATGCAGTTGGTCTATTTTACAGCCCCAACCGACTGGGTCACAGCATTGTTGAGATCGTCGAGAAAACTCATCTTGGAGACCTGAGGAGACTTGAGGTCACTCAGACTCCAGTGAAAGACAACCAGCTAATGCTGGTGTAAAAAAAAACCGCAAGGAATAATAATAATAATAATAATAATAATAATAATAATAATAATAATAAATAATAAACATCGAGGCATCGATACAACAACGAGAAGACTATATAAAAAAACGCAGAGGAAGATTGAGCACAACCCCCAGAAACAATACAAATAACATAAGCATCAACAAAACAAAAATAACCAGGTACAAAAATGGGAAGAAAAACATGATGGATATTTCAAGGGATAAACAAAGGAAACCTCACTCGAGAAACGTACACGTGGCAAAGGAAGGAAAACCTTAAGAGAGAAACTTAATCTCTTCTGATTGCAGCACAAAACAACACCATAAGGACCAACTATGTCAAAACAAAAATAGACAAGACGCAACAAAATAGTAGATATAGATTATGAAGTAATAGAGATGAAACGATCAATCACGTTATAAGCGAATGCCGAAGATTATCGCAAAAAGAGTATAAGACTAGACACGACTGGGTGGGGAAGGGGATCCACTGGGAATTGTGCAAGAAGTTTAAATTTGACGAACAAATGCAGTCACCAAAAAAAGTACCTAGACCTTGCTAAAGAACTGAAAAAAAACAAACACTATGGAACATGACAGTGACGGTTATACCAATTGTAATTTGTGCACTCGGTACAGTCACCAAAGGATTGGTACATGAACTGGAGGACTTGGAAATAAGAGGACGAGTTGAGATCATCCAAACTACAACATTGTCGAGATCGGCCGTAATGCCGAGAAGAGTCCTGGTAACTTGAAGAGACTTGCTGTCACTCAGATTCCAGTGAAAAACCATCAGCTAATGCTGGTGTAAGAAATTCTCAAAACAATCAAATAGAATTTTTATTAGAAACGAAAGTTAAGAATGACAAATATGAGTTAAAATAAAAATAGATAATGGAATCTGAAAATATTTTAGAATTATACTTACTACTACTACTACTACTACTACTACTACTACTACTACTACTCCAAGTTATGGGTTGTGAAGTAAAGTGAAGAGTAAAAAAAGAAAAAGAAAAAAGAAAGAGAGGGCGACGATTTTTGTTTACCTAATTGTTTTAAGCGTCTTCAAAGGTTGTATATGTAAAGTTGAACAATCTGGAAAGATAGTTTATACTGACGCTTATTGACTCCCAGAATTTATACGTAACCTTCTTCAAATACTTAAATGTTAAGAGTAAATATAAATATGATAAATTTCTTTTTAATTGAAACAAAAGAAAATTAGGTTACGGATGACGAAATATCTCGCTCGACATATCTTTGTCCTGTCTTCCTATTCTGGTAGAAAATTAGATTAAAAAAAAAAAAGATCATAGAACGATTTAAGTTATTTTAACGTTGATGGAAGTTTTGAAAGCAAAGATTTTTCTGGATCGAATGAAGTCATAATTTCCTGATATGACGTCAAGCAAAAAAAAAAAAAAAAATCAACACTTTTGTTCAAAAGCAGATGTAATTATTAAATATAAATGGGAATTAAGAAATTTCTTTTTAGAGTAAAAGAGTACGCTCCCCCCCCGCACACACACACACACACACACACACACACACACTGAATGTGACTGATAACAAACATTTTGTTACATATTATGCTCCTTTGTGTCCAAATACTTTCCTTTGTCATTGTCAAGGAAGCTAAGACTTTTAACTTCGTCATCAAATGATTGACATTTATTGGTTCTAATTGATCACGTGTTAACACCTCACATTAGATACGTAGTCATTTTAAAAACATTTTGAAAGATATCTGCTTAAGTTCAGTTTAATTAATAATTATCAAAAATATTTGAAACACCACTTCTTAAAATATTTATCCTAAGAGTATTTATTATATTTTTATTAAGGCCACAAGCATTTGCTGTCATAATCTAGAGTTAGTTGAACGTATTATAGATCTTATGATGGTCGGCATAGTTTGATTTTTTTGTCCAGGTCTAAAAATCATCTGGATACGCATATATATTTGGTTATTTTTATTTAATTTCAATTCTATGTGATACATCATTATATTGTATTAAAGATTATCAGTAGTAGTAGTAGTAGTAGTAGTAGTAGTAATAGTCGCAGTAGTAGTTGTAGTGTGTACAGCATTTATATACATTATGGTAGGTGTTATATACGTTAATTCATTTTATATTTAAAAACAATAAATTTAAGCGGTAATAGCTGAAAAATGATCATATTAAAGTCACGTATGTAAAATAACAAACTTTGAATGGAAAACTGTTAAATCGCCCCCGGCTAATCAGAATATCTATTTAAATTTTCCGGAGTTATTTGCACCTTCTGTATAAGAATGCAGATTCTTATCAGATTAAGTAGATTCTCTCTCTCTCTCTCTCTCTCTATCTATCTAAGTTTGTTCATATATATATATATGTGTGTGTGTGTGTGAGAGAGAGAGAAAGAGACGAGAGAGACGAGAGAGAGAGAGAGAGAGAGAGAGAGAGAGAGAGAGAGAGAGAAAGTATAAATGAATAAGAAAAACAAAGTTTTCAGAGTATGAGCTTATTTATTGTTAAATATTCTGCCAATACTAAATGTTTCGTTTTTTAAAAAAAAAAACATCATCAGAGCAATGTCAATATCTGATGTAGCTTCTGAATTATATTCAAATTTTTTTCACATTTCAATATTAACATATTCCTTTCCATTTTCTCGGACACACAGGCACATACACCTCCACTCCCCCACAAACACACACGTGTGTGTGTGTGTGTGTGTGTGTGTGTGTGTGTGTGTGTGTGTGTGTAACGATTATGATTATTGAATTCGTCACTCACGTGAGCCAATAGGTTCACGCTCGGATTTCCGGCACGGTTGTATGACAGACAAGATCATAGAGCATGTATCTTTCTCTTCCAAACACTTATGATGACCAAGTGAAGAAGAAGATGTTATAAAATTTGGCCTAAAGGAAGTTAAGCACAACGTCGGGCTGGTTTAGAAACATCCGGTTTTTGTTTTGAATTCAAAGTTTATCCTTTTACATTGCCTCACCCCCCCCCCCCCACCGAAAGTCTGATACATACACATACAAATATACATATAAATTTTAGTAAAATGCTGTGTATATATATATATATATATATATATATATATATATATATATATATATATATATATATACGACAATTTTACAAACCGAGGAACCTTGACAACATTTTAAATAACCAAGTATTTATGATACTAGATACTGAGAAATATTAATTTTTTTACTCTTCATATTTGTGTCCATATGTCCCAGCGTGCGAATATATCTAATTCATTAGTATGTGTATATGTGTGAAGAGAGAGAGAGAGAGAGAGAGAGACAGACAGACAGAGACAGAGACAGAGAGAGAGAGAGAGAGAGAGAGAGAGAGAGAGAGAGAGACAGAGACAGACAGACAGAGACAGAGACAGAGACAGAGACAGAGAGACAGAGTGACAGAGACACAGAGAGAGACAGAGACAGAGACAGAGACAGAGACAGAGAGACACAGAGAGAGAGACAGAGACAGAGAGAGAGACAGAGAGAGAGAGAGAGAGAGAGAGAGAGAGAGAGAGAACTGGAGTCATGGAAAAGATGAAACGTGTGAGTTGTTTTAATTTTTGTAATTCTAATCAACTTTTTCAAATTCATAAAATAAATAAATGAAATTTTATTTTTTGAAGGAAGCAAAGAAGCAAAAGAAAAAAAAAACAAACAAAAAAAACACGAAAAAACCGAAATTAAATGCAATAGTTTTAAAAATTTGAAAGCTGAAAGGCTACGTCTTGTTTCTTGTTTCGGTGTGAAAGTAGTTTAGGATCAATACGAGAACTGTAGAACAGAACGCTCATATTTACACACAGATACACACAGATACACTCAGATACACACAGATACACTTTATCTCTAATACATCATTTATATTTATGAGACTTATATTAGCTCGCAAAAAGGTTTGTTTATTAATGACAAATAGTTTTTTCGACATTACCTTTTTGAACAACAGATATTCACTATTTTTTTTGTTCACAATCTTTCGTTATCAAACAGGCAATTTTATAATTCCATTCTTCCAACCGTTTTTTTTTTAAATCTTTCTTAGCAAAAAACTTCTGAAAGCGCCTTTTGCAGTCTTCCAGCGAATTGACATTGGATGAACTCAGTATAGATCAGAATAAATCGCAGTCCAGGTGTGCAATATCTACTGAATATCGTGGAAAAATGAAAGGTACTCTGCCAAAGTAAAACATATTTTATCAACGTTCCTGTTAATTTCGAATGGAATCAATCACAACTTTTACTAGAATTGTATTTTTACGTGAAGTATTTATTCGGACCAATCGTTTAGTTCTCCAGAAAGAGCCGTTCTATTTGTAAAGCTTAGAATGTGTTGACTGTATCCTCTGCAGAGCGGTAGCACCCACCCCACTCGTCACCAAAAAAGGGGTGTTCGGAGTAGGATACTGAACTGCATCGGATAATGAGGTTCTAGTTCTGGATATCTGGGGAATATGAAATATCTCTTCATTGCCATTACTCCAGGTCCACTCTTACCCCGAGTGGTTGTACCTGTTAGAGTTCGACCAATGAGTGAAATAGATTTGCTAAAAAAATTATCCGTATTCAATGAAACCACTTAAGAAACAACTTCACTAAAATGTAAATATGAACCTCTAGACATAAAATAAATCTAGACCGGTTGAGATGCCATTAAATCAATTATTCCAGAAAGATTGAATTGAATACTTCTTTTTAATACTGCATATCGACCGCATAAATTTCTTCCAAGAAAGACAGTTCTTTTTTTGCTTTTCCTGTCGTTAATATCTTAATTTATTTCATTCTACGTTATTGTAAGGAATTTACTTTTAACCCCCACCCCCCGCCGCCACATCAATAGAGAATCCCCCTCAGAAATATGGAAGGCGCCAGGGACATTTGCATCATGTTAAAATAACAGATTATAGTTTTATTCCTACTTATTATTTTCTTTTTTTCATCTCTATTTCTTATTATCCTAGTAAATCAATATCTTTTAAAATTATTTACTTTTTTTAAATTACTTCAATCTTACTCCATCGTTTTATAGTTAAAAATACTTCTTTGAAAGAGGTAACTAAAAATAACAACAACAACAAAAAATAAAGCGAATTAAGAACAAAGAAAAGAAAAGAAAAAAGGAGAAGAAAAACCCAAAAGAAAACAAGAAATAAAAATGAATGGTATATCTGTAAACGTCTTCCGATTTCTGAATATTTTTGTGTGTGTGATTGATTCTACGAGTGGACGGATATGTCTATTCTCATGATCGCAATGTTTTCGGCTTTTTATGTGTGTTACTATACGAGTGTATCTGTCCGTGTGTGTGTGTATGTGTGTGTGCGTGTGTGTGTGTGTATGTGTATGTGTGTGCGTGTGTACGTGTGTGCGTGTGTACGTGTGTGTGTACGTGTGTGTGTGTGTGTGTGTGTGTGTGTGTGTGTGTGTGTGTGTACGTGTGTGTAATCCCATATCAAAGAGTGCACGTGTATTTGTGTTATTGTTCTCGCGGACGAATCCCCATTTCCCAAAAAGTAAAGTTAGGAATACCTAAAGTTAGGAATACCATTTGAAGCGTTCATTCATCTGACTGATGTATCTCAACATTTATCTGAGTTTACGACAAACTCAGCAATTTTGTACACAAATTGTATTTGTAATAACAATATTTAATCTATTTAGACAATAAGAAACCCCATGAATGTATGGAGTGAAAAGATGTAATCGAAACAAGAAAGATAAAGATATTACTTTGAATGATTGATTGAAAATACAAAGTTTAATTTCATAACTTCAGTATAATAATAGAAAAGCTGAAGGAGTATGTCGAAATATAGTAATTAAATCTAATATTGGAAATAAAATAATAAACCATAATGTAGTAGTTACGAGGGTCATTAAATAGGTTTCCCAGACTTTTTTCTGTATGGCCACTTTTATTGATAGTTCACACATGAAACTCTAGTCCCCTCGAAGTAATCTCCTCCGGCTGCAATGCACTTGTTGTACCGTTCCAACAACTTCTGCAAGGCCCCATGGAAGTCCTCTTGTGTGAGCGTGTCAATGACCTTCGTCATAGCCTCTTTCATCTCCTCAATTATCTCATAACGACAGCCTTTGAGCTTAGTGAATAACCAAAAGTCATAGGGAGCAAGGTCTGGACTATAGGGAGGCTGAGGAAGTGTCTTGGTCAAATAGTCTGTGACAAGGATGGAGTTG
>CAUZXS010001877.1:0-127500 GCA_963585895.1 Sepioteuthis lessoniana
GAATATGGAGTACTCCTTCATTGCCATTCCTCCCAGGTCCACTCTGGCCCAGAGTGGTAGCACCTGATAGGGTCCTGTCTATGGGTTAAATAGAACTTAATCATGGTTTGAGAGTTTACTGTTTTTGCATTTAAACTGCATATTTAGGCTAAACCGAATTGCTCAAAATATAACTTTTTTGACATTTAGACTGCATACTTATGCTAAAGTGAATTGTTTGAAATAGAACTGTTTATTTATATAAAAATGAATTTGGCATTAAATAACTTACAAAGGTTGATATGCCATAAAATCCAAACAAACGAAGAGAATAACCATGAAATATTATTGAGTACTCCCCCCTTTCTCAATTATTTAAATGTAATAATATTTTAAAACCGATGTACTCAATATTGTAGTTAACGGTTGCCAAAAATGGCTTTTAATTAACTAATACTTAAATTGGATACAAAATATTAAGTCAATTAACGAAGGGAGGTAAATGTTGATTATCTTTTGGTTCAGGTTGTCTATCATGGAGAAGCAAGCCGTTGCCTTGAAACCTTTGAAGCTTATGGGTTCCATTGTTCTGAACATTACAACCCGGCAGACTTCATCCGTAAGTGATTGTTTATTTCTTGCTTTTTCAGTTAGTTAAAAGCTGAGTCAACAAACGGGAATTTTCAATTAAAAAAAGACTAAAGAAATTTGATAACTAGGACTTAGTTCTGTGGCCTTAAAGTAGAAGTTCAATTTACAATATATGCATAATCCATACTTGGACGTTGACTTTGTGCCCAATTTTGACACTTGGTGTTTAGTTTACAATGTGAATTCAATGGAGGAGGATCCCCGTGGCATCATGGCTTAAGTGCTGGACTGCAGTCTTGAAATAAACAAGTTCAAACTCCAGTCATGTTTTTTTATGCTCTCTTTCAGACTAATATCTTTTTGAAAAGATATGAACCTTTTATTCCTCCACTAATGGGTTGAATAGTATTACTGCTGTTCTACAAGGATGGCTTTGGCATTAAATAACTTACAAAAGTTTATATGCCGCTAAACAAAGAAAGCAAAGTGAAAGAAACCAAATTTAATGTAAAGTAGACCCTGATTTCATGTCCATTGCATGAATAAGAATAATTCTCTTCTGTTTGAAAAAAAAAAATTATCATCAAGGTTTACCAACAGCATTGGATTCCCTAGACTCTCCCAGCCCAGTCAGCTGGGGCTGTACCATACACTGACTAGCATCTCTGCTGAGGGATAAAACTCCCTAAAGGAGTGTCTTGGATATGACATTAAACAATCTGATGGTGAGGCTCCAGTAATGCTGGAGCTTTGGGGAATGTGGATTACCCCTTCATTGCCATTCCTTCCGGGTCCACTCTAGCCTGGAGTGGTAGCGCCTAATAAGGTCTTATCTGTGGGTCAAATAGAACCGTTTGACGTTTAAACAAATTACTTTTGTTAAATTGAATTATTTGAAATGTAACGGTTTCATCATTTAACTGTATATAAACAAATGACTGATGTTTTAATTGAATCATTAGTGATACATAGCAATACTTGGAACCATTTGACTGTGGTCAAATGAATGAATAGTGTTCAATAGAATAATTAGTGTTAAATAGCAATACTTGTAACCACTTCACTGTCTGCAAACAAATGATTAATGTTGAACAGAAATATTAGTGCTAGATCATAATAACTGAAACCATTTAACTGCGTGGAAACAATAGCAATATTAGTGTGCAAACAAATTAGTTCTAATTCATTTAAAAATGAAATTACCTACAAACTATGAGTACAAAAAATGACTGATGTCAAATTGTGACAGTTATATTACAATACTTGAAACAATTTAACTGTGTGCAAAAAAAGAGCTGGAGTTCATTGAAAATTGTGTTTACAAATCATATAATTAATATATATGTATAAAGAGGATTTGGCATTAAATAACCTACAATCGTTGATGTGCCATAAAACCCAACCCAAACAAATCATATATATTTTGATATATATGTATAAAGAAGATTTGGCATCAAATAACCTATAATGGTTGATATGCCATAAAAACCAACTCAACTTAACCGAACCCAACCAAATCATATATATAGATAAAGAGGATTTGGCATTAAATAACCTATAATGGTTGATATCTGCTTTACTAAATCTTCTTTTCTTAAATTCAAATTTTTTTTTCAAATCATCAATGAAAATTGGTTTTCCCATCTTATTTCTCTTCCAAAGATGAACTGTAGCATTTTTCCAGGTTTATTGATGTAATCTATTAATGTAGATATTGTTTATATTATATTATTATGTAAAAAAATATTCAGGATATGTATTGATTTTTGAATTACAGTTGATAGTGTCCAGTACGTGAATGAGAATGTGAAAGAAGTGATAAAAGATGCCAACATAAATAAAAACAAGTAAGTTTTACATGCATTTTAAAATTCTATTTATGTAATTCAGCTGAAAAGTTCATAGGCTGACCAAGATACTCTCATGGAATGTGACCAGATGAGGTTTATTTTTCAACATTGTCCCCTTTCCTGTACACATACTTCTTCCATTAGTGTTGCAGCGCTTGGATCCCATTGGTCAAAAAGTCAATGGCTGATATATCATCAAATGAACTTTTCAGCCCACTCTCATATATGTGTGTGTGTGTGTGTATATATATATATATATATATATATATATATATATATATATATATATATAATCTTGGAGAAAATAGAAATGAATATGACAGTATGTAAATATGAAAAACAAAGTGTTTAGAGGATGAGTTTATTTATAATTTAATGTTATGCCAATGTTAAGTTTCTTTTTTTAAACCATCATCAGGGTAGTGTTCATGTGATATATCTTCTGAATGAAATTCAAAATAAAATGAGAAAATTCTTAGTATTGTTACCAGTTGAAGCATTCTTTCTTAAATGTATGTGACAATAGTGTTTAAACCTTTATTTTTTTAAATTTTTAAAATTTTTAAGTGTAATATGTATTTGCTTTGGATTGTAAATATTTTTTAGACATTTTAGTAGAAATTGTAAAATTTTTGTAATGTAGTTTTGAAAATTTGTAAATTTCTTGAATTTGAAAAAGAATTTTTAATATTTTTTTTTGTTTATACATAAAATAACATAACCTAATTGTTGTTTATATCCATATTTACCCAACCCCTCTGCTCGGGCAGGATATGACACAAGGTCAATTTTTAAGCGAAGTTTAACAGGTTTCAATTCAGAGTTTTCCTTCTCCTAGACTAGTTGTCTCACCAAAGCTGAAGAACCTACTCTGCCCTACTATTTACCCATAGCTAGAGGGAGAATAATTAGATTCATACCTTTCCCAAGGGTATTAATGCTATGTGAAATGCAATCAGTCTTGTCCAGGATTTGAACTCGTGTCACCACGTCCATTTCCTACGATGATAACCATTGCACTAGGGGCATCACCTTGTTGTTTGTATAGCCCAGCCAGCTGGGGCTATTGAATGCACTGAGTGCATTTCTGCAGAAGGTTAAGTCCCCACCCCAACAAGTGTCATGGATATGACACTAAACAATCTGATGGTGTAGCTCCAGTAATATCAAAGCTTTGGGGAATGTGGAATACCCTTTAACATCACTCCCAGGTAGTGGTAGCACCTAATAGGGTCCCATCTATGGGTCAAATAGAACTGTTTGACATTTAAACAGTGTGCAAACAAATAACTTATGCTAAATTGAATTGTTTGAAATAGAACTGTTTGATCATCTGAGTATAAACAAACAACTGATGTTTGAATTGGAACCATTTAACTTTGTTGACTTTACAAATTTTATATATTTAATATATATGTATAAAGAGGATTTGGCATTAAATGACCTACAATAGTTGATATGCCATAAAACCAAACAAAAACAAATAACCTATTTGTTGTTTGTCATAGAAATCTAGCTTAGGAAGAAGTATGATTAAAAGTATTATAAAAATCATTAAAAAATCAGTATAAATAATTAATTAAAAAGAAACTGAAGAAAGCATCTTGTCTAAATAACTAGAATCTTTGTGTATAATAAATCTAATTATTGCTATTATATAAATATATTATTTATACATCCACTGAATATTAACTTTACTAAAAGTACAGATAAACAAAACTAAACCTACTATAGATTTTACAAACTAGAAACTAATACTTTTAGATTAATAAACAATAACATCATATTTGAATTTTGAACAAAACTAAACCTACTATAGATATTACAAACTTGAAACTAACACTTTTAGATTAATAAACAATAACATCAAATTTGAATTTCAAGCTCATCAAAAATCCACTAATAAAATTAACTATATATGTTTTTACTCACATCATAATACAAAAGAAGAAGAAAAATGGAATAATCCTCGATTTTCATCTTGGAGCTCTTAGAATCTGCACCCCAAAATTTTTAAAAGATGAACTTGACTCTATAGAAAATGCTTTCCAACAACTTCAATTTGCTATAGAAGATAATTGTACAGGTTTTAACCTGACCTGAGTAAATAAATTGTTGGATGTGAGTTCAAATTTCATCAATGTCATATTTATTATTTCCTTATTGAAAAAATTGTTAAGATACATTTTTGTACTGTATATGATTGGATGCCATTATCAAACTGACTTCAGCATAAAATAATCCTACTAGGAAATACATGACAAAACCAACCAACTAGCCAAGCTGTATATGGGACACCCAATGAGAATCAAACTCTTATAGTGATTTTCTGGTTCAGCTTGTTAACCACTACACCATGTGAAACACCCTTATGTAAACAATTAGTTGTTAAATAAACTAAATTTCTTTTTTTCCCTTTCCAGGCAAAATACCCTCCAAACTTTGGATATTAATTCTGAAGAAATGAAGGAAGGTAAAGTAGATAACATTTTTCATTATTTTTATTCTTTTTTAATTTGAACAAATCTGAGATGATTCCCCAATTAGAATAGACTGTTCAAATACTTTATTTTTTTTTTTTTTTTTTTACTTGTTCAAAAACTTATAACCAGTATTTTCCTAAACACTTGAAGAAGTACTGCTCATAAGTATTTGAACAGTTAATGGATTAATTGTGTGTGTTTATTTATCAAATTATTGCCGTCAATTAAATTGAAATGCTTTTAGTTCTCTTATGTAGAAACCTAAAGTTTTTCTTTAAGCTTAAGAATCCTGTCAGTGGGGCTTAGAGTATACTGACTGTATCCCCTGCAGAGGGGTGAGACTCCCCCCTCCAAAAAAGGGGTGTACTGAGTATGACACTAAACTGCATCTTATAGTGAGGTTCCAGTTTGGGAGATCTCGAGAATATATAAAATATCCCTTTATTGTCATTACTCCCAGGTCCACTCTGATCCAGTGTGATAGTACCTGTTAGGGTCCCATGTATAGGTCAAATAGAAGAGAATACATGACATCAGAAAACAGTGTGCAGATTATTTGTATTAAATAGGAATACTTATACCATATAACTGTAAGCAAACAAATGAGTATTTTTAAATATGTTATATAATTGCGGAAGGATTTTTTTTATTATCATTTTTCATTTCGTATATCTTACCTTTCAGTTTAGTTAGGCTGAGAACCTTTCAGCTTAGTGCATGGGTTAGTTAGGTGCACACATTGAGTGCAGGTGTTCACGTGCGCGGAGGATGTAACAATCACAGATGTCACAATAAAAACCCCAGATAGGAAATAGAACTGGGGATGTGAATGACATCATGCCCTGAATCGACATGCTGAGGATTTTGGGATTTGAAAAAAAGCAGAGTTGAGATTTGGACTTAGACGGGTGAGTTGATTTTCAGGGCTTGCCAAGGCGAGACCAGTTTAGGTCTACGGGATGCCCACATGTTGGTTGAGTCAGTAAGTTGAGAGCTGACGATGTACGAACAGTCAGCATAGTAAGAAATTGTGTCTCTCTTTCCTCATTTCGGAAAACCTTAAACTCAATAAGGTAAATAAAAAGTTTCGTACCTGAACCAATTTTGTGTTTTTCAGATTCCCCTATGAGTACGAACATTCTATTCATATCTTGGTCGTATTTTTGGACCTATGTTACAAATAGAAATATCATTGTTAGGAAGACTTGAAACCCAAGGATTATTATTTGTTATTTAAAAACATATTTAACTTGAAAATTATTGGATTTAGCTAAGAATACTTAAAACCATATAACTGTGTGTAAACAAATGATTATTATTATTAATAATAAATAATAGTAGTTACTTTAAACCATATGACTGTATATAAATTAGTAGTATTAGATAAAAATACTTCATACTATATAACTGTGGAAACATGATTATTATTAAATAGGAATAGTTTATTTGGTTTTATGGCATCTCAGCCATTGTTGGTTATTTAATGCCAAATCTTGTTTTTTACATATATATTGAATATGATTTGTAAACACATTTTGTAGATACACATAGTTAAATGATCAAACAGTTCTTTCAAACAATTCAATTTAGCATAAGTCATTTGTTAGCCCTCAGTTTAAATGTCAAACAGTTCTATTTGGCCCATAGATTGGACCCATCCAGATGCTACCACTCTGGCCTAGTGTGGACATGGGAGTGATGGCAATTAAGGGGTACTCCACATTCCCTAAAGCTCCAGTATTACTAGAGCCTCACCATTGGATTGTTTAGTGTCATATCTAGGACACTTGTTGGTGGGGGGATACAGTCAGTGTATTCTACGTCCCTTTCCCCCAAGCTGACTGGGCTTAGGAATAGTTACTTTAAACAATATAATTGTGTATAAATTATTAGTATTTGATAGGAAACCCTATTGGCTTAGAATATGTTGATCGCATCCACTGCAGAGGGATAAAACTCCCACCTTTCAAAAGGGGCGTCCTGGGTATGACATTAAATTACATTGGATGTTGAGACTTCATCTCTGCAGTTCTGAAAAGTATGAAGTCCCTCATTCATTGTTATTACTCCCAGGTCCACTCTGACCCGGAGTTGTAGTACTTGTTAGGGTTCAATTTATGGGTCAAGTAGCTCTGTTTGAAAATGATTAGTATTAGATAGGAATACTTAGAAACCATAGATAGAAACCATATCACTGTGTGCAAATTAGGAATAAGTTATTTGAAGCTGTAATTATTTTTAAATGGTTATGATTAGTTTCTTAAAACTATATAAAACTATTGCAAAATAAGAGACTGACTTCAGCATTAAATAACCCAACAAGAGTTGACATGCCATAAAACTAACCAACTATTCTTATTGGAATCCAAATCATCTTAACTGAAATAAAAATAATTCTCAACAGTTAAGCAAACTTAAGAGTTATCTCCCTTGGAAGAGTTTGGGTTAGTTATTAATTTATTAATATTATTCATTATGAGTTTATAACAATTATTTATTATTAGTTTATTACCACTATTTATAATTTAGTAATTTTTTTTCTTGTTTCAGTTCCTTCAACGAACAATGGTGAAGTTTCCTTTTTACTACCCAAAGAAAAGTCTGACCCAAAATGGCCAACATCTTTCTTAACGCAATTCTATTGGTTAGCATGGAGAAACTACAAGCAATCTAAAACACGGATTATTTCCAAATTTGAAATTGCCCGAGCCATAATCCTCTCCATTTTTCTAGGCCTCATCTATTTTCAGCTTGAACGCACTGAGAATAATGTTCGAGAATACAAAGGTCTGGTTAGTGGAATTATTATCCTTTTACTCTTTGTGAGTTTTTTCACATCAATGTTAGCTGGATTCTTAATGACAGCAAATCTCCTCAGATCTTCAGGACTCTTTGGAATATTCTGTCCAATCTAAACAATGATGTAGTCTGGATGGTCTTGATTTTTTTTCCTTTGATTTCCTATTCTTTCAGTCTCTTTTCCAAATCTTTAGGATCTTTCCAAGTACACCAATTGGTATTACTGCCACTCTCATGTTTCACAGCTTGTTTTTTCTTGCAAGATCCATGTATTTATCTTTCTACTTTCTTTTATTTTCCCTCCATGATCTGCCGGAATGATATCATCGTCACCATCTTCCTCTTCACTGTATTTCGATTTTGCATTCTTAAAATAAAATATAGTTTGAGTTCTCACCAAAAAGGCTTTTAGCAGCCATTAAATCCAAAGTCAAGTTGTATCTGATTTACAGAATTTAAATGATATTCATCATCATACTGATAATGTGTATTCCCTTGATTCTCTTTTGCAATTCATCCCTATCAGCCATTGTTTTTGGCAGGTTCACTAGACGGCATCCAGTGTTCACATGGAGCTGATAAATCTAAGGTTTTGCTGATTGGCCAACACTAGTGGGTCCATGTGTAGGAGTCCATTGTAAAACATTGCTTTTGAGTTCATTCTTATTTCTCTAGCTTTGCCCAGCTTGTCTTGTTTGTCTTACTTGGATGGTTTGAAAGATAGGAGACAACTAGCTGTTTTTTTTTTTTTTTTTTTTTTTTGGTGGGGGTGAGATGCTGCTTTCAGGATGTGTTCAAAATAGCATGCGGTATTCTTGTGTAGTAACCATCTAGTATTTTCTTTTGAGCATGTGTTGTGTGTATATATATATATATATATATATATATATATATATATATTCATCTGCCAATTTCAACCTGAAACCAAGACACTTATCAGGAAACTTGATAGGATCTTAAGTAAAATATATAAACAAAATGTGTCTTAATTATTTAATCAAACATGCTTAAATGAAAGACTGCTGCCCAACTACACACACACACATATATATACTTGTGTGCATGTGTGTGTGTGTGTGTATATATATATATATATATATATATATAATGTGTGTGTATGTATGTATGTGAGAGTGCATGTTTTCATATGTTTCCAATTTATTAATAAGCTTTTTGACAGTGTAAAAGAGGAATAAGACATGAAAATCATTTTGGAATGTTGATGAATTTATCATGAAATTTGCCACTAGATGTGACACAAATGTCACTAGATCTAATAAAAGAAAATGGTTTCACATTTAAAAAAAAAGGCAAGAAGCAGATGATATCCTGCAGAAACTGACAGTCTACATAGATGATCCAGCACTTCTCACAAACCCAATTACTCAAGCCAAATTCCTACTGGAGCAAGCAGCTGAACGCATTGTCCTTTAAATGAATTTAAATAATGTGTTTTTAAACAAGAACCCATCTCCACTTTAAGTGGCAAACTTCTGAAATTAGTAGGCAAGTTTACATACCTCAGCAGCAACATCTCATCGACTGAAAGTGATGTCAACATGCACCTAGTGAAAGTTTAGACTTGTTATCAGGTTATTGATTATATGGAAATCTGATCTCTCAGATAAATAAAATGGGATTTCTTCTGAGATGTAGCTGTGTTAATGTATACACCACATTAGATGCTAACAAAACTCATGGAGAAAAAGCTAGAAGGGAACTATACAAGAATGCTATGTGCTGTTTTTAACAAATCTAAGAAACAGTAACTGTACGGCCACCTACTTCCCATCTCACAAATCATCCACGTAAGATAAATGTGGGGAAATAAGTAGGAACTCATAAGTGACATTATCCTATGAATTCCTACACATGGACATGCTAGTGTTAGGTGACTAGCAAATCTACTCTGTGTGGACACTGGATGTAGTTTGAAGGACCTGTCAGGTGTGATGATGATAGGGATGGATGGTGAGAGAGAGTTGGGAAACTATGTGCTATCAGTGTGACTTGATGATGATGATAAATTAAAGGATTTGAAAATATTACTGTTGTATGTGAAATAAAATATTGTTAGTAATAAATCATAGTTAAGTAAGTTTGTGATCGTGGTCGAGGGTGACCTGAAGGCTCCCATTTCAATAGCTACTACATAGAGGTGTAGGGGAGGGCGCCACTCCTTTCCCTGGATTGATCAACTTTACCCTTGATACGTACCTTATAATGCTGAGTGTTAAGCAAGGAAGCATCAAGTACCATTTTTTGAGTCTTTGTTATGACTCAACCTGGGATTGAATCCCGGTCTCCCAGGCCATTGGCAAACATTTTACCAATTAGGCCATTGGTATATTAAGATTAATAAATATTGGGGATAAGATTTTATTTTTATTCTAACCATTCAAACTTCTAGCAAATTAAGTGGATATTGTTCAGATATTCAGCTTGACAGAAAAGACATTTTAATTTTTATATTTTATCATACAGTGTGTGAAAGAACATTATGATACTCTGTCCACTTCAGCTACTAACTACAGGGATGATACCACAGTTTCGGTAGCTAAAGTGGTATTGCCAACCCTAGTGCCACCAGCAGCTTTTGACACCAGACAGAGTATGAAGACAACAAAAGTTCCTCTTTGCAGCTCAAGTTCGTAATGGTGTTAAAGGCATTTGCTTCCAGATGTTAATGGTACATTCATAAAAATCCATATAATGTGCACATTTCACTTGCACATGTTAGACCGTGGTGTTGTGCGCATTTAATTTTTGTTGTTTTGGTTATTTTTTCCTCTGGATCAAACCACTCAAAGCAAATGTCATAATTTTACAAAAAAAAAACCTGATCTGCTGTCTAATGGGACCCTTAAGATTGGTTGTATGGATAAATGAAAATTCTTAGTCAAGATTTGTCCAAATAGCTTTCTGGTTACCTTTGGGCCACTAGATTCTTGGCTTGGTTAGAATTTCTCCAGGGCACTGTTGCTAAACAATGGTATCCTAAATGCTGTGGGTTTAGTCCAGATTCATAACCCCATCATTGACAGAAAAAGTGATATGCTATAAAATCTGGATCATTGTTTGATTTAATGAAGTTAGCCCTTTATTGCCATTACTTCCAGGTTCACTTTGACATGAAGCAGTAATACCTGTTTAAGTCCTGGAGGTCTAATAGATCCGTTTAAAATAATGCAGTGTTTACCAGTTTAAAACGATTATGATGATTCCTTGACATACCCCAACAAGGATTGACATTCCATAAGATCAACCAAAGAACTTCGAGATTTTATTTTGAAAAAAATTCAATATTTCATTTCAGTTTTTCTTCCTTGTGACGCATTGGACGTTCCAACCTCTGCTGGAAGCTGTACTTTCATGTGAGTTATCTCCCTTGGTCTTATTTTATTTCAGATTTGTCAATCATAACAAAAAGAATAACGTTATCTGCTATACATTTTATCATGGCAAATAGATATAAGCTACACTTGTGGTGGTCACATTTTCTTTGGTTTACAAATTGCTTTTAAAATGACCCTATCAAAATGATCTACCTGTATTAAAAATGTTGAATATATTTTCTTTTATATCTACTGAGTATACTTTAAATACAAGGTGATTGTAAAGTAACTTCTCTCTGTAGCTCAGTCAGCTAGGGCTGTGGAATACTCTAACTGTATCTCTGCTGAGGGGTAAGATACAGGGAGTGTCTTAGATATGACATTAAACAATCTGATGGCAAGCCTCCAGCCTTGGAGATGTGGGGAATGCAAAGTTCCCCTTTATTGCTATTGTTCCCAGATCCACTCTAACCCAGAGTGATAGCACCTGATAGGGTCCTATCTATGGGTCAAATAGAACTATGTGCAAAATGTTAAATTGTGACTTACATAGAAATACTTGAAATCATTTCACTGTTTACAAAAAAGTTCTCAGGATCATTTAAGAATGTTATCTACAAAATGCATTTACAAATCATATATAGGATTTGGCATGGTTGATATGCCATAAAACTCAACCCAACCAAATCATATATATTTGATATATATGTATAAAGAGGATTTGGTATTAAATAACCTACAATGGTTTATATGCCATAAAACTCAACCCAACCAAATCATATATATTTGATATATATGTATAAAGAGGATTTGGTATTAAATAACCTACAATGGTTGATATGCCATAAAACCCAACCCAACCAAATCATATATATTTAATATATATATGTATAAAGAGGATTAGGCATTAAATAATTTACAATGGTTGATATGCCATAAAACCTAACTAAACCAAATCATATATATTTAATATATATGCCATAAAGCCCAACCAAACCAAATCATATATATGTATAAAGAGAATTGGACATTTAATAACTTACAATAATTGATAAGCTGTAAAACCAAACGAAACCCTCTCTGTTTTACTTTCTTCTCACTTTTTTCTTGGAAAAATTATGAAATAAATTATTACAATTTTAAAAGAGGGCATTAATTTTCAGTCATCCTGTATACAATATATTTACCAACCTCTCTGCATAAGTCGAATGTGATACAGTCAATGTTTTAAGTGGAGTTTAACAGGTTTGAATTCGATTTTCCTTTTAGATTGATTGCCATGCTAAAGTTGAAAGATTTCAGTCTGCTTTGCTATTGATCCTTGGCTGAAAGAAGAATAGTTGGATTCCTACTTTTCTTGAGAGTATTAACGCTATGTGAAATGCTAACAGCCTCATCCAGGATTTGAACTCAGGCCACTATGTTCATTTCCTCTGCCTATAACCATTACACCCTTATATGTTTGTATACCTTGCATCACTGCATATACTTTTACAGCACTAACACACATATATATATAAACAAACACACACACACACACAACCTTTCTGCACCAGCAGGATACAACACAAGGACGATTTTTAAAGTGTTTAACAAGTTTAAATTCAAAGTTTTCCTTTACCTAGACTGGTTGCTTAATGAAGGTTAAAGAGCGCAGTCTGCCTTACTATTATTACTATTACTATCCGGTGGCAAAAGCTGCTCGGTAGCGCCAGGAGTGGCAGTACCGCCTTGAGCTACCGAAACTGTTATCACCCTGGATGGCGGCTGATGAGGCTAGGGTATCGCACGTGCTTCCACACGTTGTATGATGAAAAAAAAAAAAAAAAAATACTCATAGCTGGAGAGAGAAGAATTGGATTCATACCTTTCCCACTGGTTTTAGTGCTACGTGAAATGCAAACACTCATCCAGGATTGAACTCTGGTCACTGTGTAACCATTTCCTTCAATGGTAACCATTTCACCTCAAACAGCACAATATAATTAAATGCACTTATGGTCACTACCTTGGTTAGTTAGCTTGTTGTAGTTGTCTGGTAGCTCATACATTTTCTACATTGTGTATGAACAAAGTATCAAATGGTATCTGCCAGTGGGAGAATAGATAATAGGCTAATATCTCATGAAAAAAAAAAAAAATTTGCTTTTTGAATGGCGTGCAATTTCTCTGTGAATCCTCATTGACATATTAGGCACTCCTGAGCTACACTGTTGGATCCATGTTGGTATCGATATTTTAAATTGAAAATAATTTTATAATTTAATTAGT
Organism: Sepioteuthis lessoniana; assembly: GCA_963585895.1. NCBI lineage: Eukaryota > Metazoa > Mollusca > Cephalopoda > Myopsida > Loliginidae > Sepioteuthis > Sepioteuthis lessoniana. Next base: position 13,309 of record CAUZXS010001877.1, read on the forward strand.
ATTCTGAAGAATTGGAAGATTATTCCTGAGTTCATACATATTTTTTCCCCTAAAGCATGCTCTTCAAAATAAGAATGAGTCTCTTACTATTGAAATTTCAGTGTTAAATTCTATTCCAATCAAAGAGCCCAATAGTAAGTATTGATAGTAATAAGTTGGGGTGACCATAGTCGAGAGTGATGTGAAAGCTCCCTCTTCGATAGCTATTACACCAAGGTGTATGGGAGGGTGCTACTCCATTCTCCTGGATTGCTCCACTTTACCCTTAATCCATACCTTATAATGCTGAGTGTTAAGCAAGGAGGCATCAAGTACCATTTTTTGAGTCTCTGGTATGACTCGACCTGGGATTGAACCCAGGTCTCCCAGGCTATTTGTGAACACTAGGACCTGACAGGATCCTATCAATGGGTCAAATAGAACTGTTTGACATTTAAACTGTGTGCAAACAAATGACTTATGCTAAACTGAATTGTTTGAAATAGAACTGTTTTATCATTTAACTGTGTGTAAACAAACGACTGAGGTTAGTGATAAGTAGCTGTTGGATTGTTTGTTTGGGGGTCGTTAGTGTGTATGAGCCATGTACAAATTGTCAGCAAACATTTATGAGCTCACCCATCAGTAGCAGCTGGAGATTGGCCAATCAGAGATGACTAAAGCATATATAAACAACAGCAAGCTGCTGTCTAAACTTAGTACGTGTTTCACCCTTGTTACTGAGACGGCATACCTTTTGTATTGCACAACGGAAAACAAGATGGCTACTTGAAATCCAACAGTAGCAATACTTGGAACCATTTAACTTTGACTTCTAGGGCACTTCGGGTGGTGTAATTGTTAGCAAGCTTGACTAGCAAATCTTCATGAGTGAGTTCGTTTCATTGGGTGCCACATTTAAGCAAAAAGCTTAGTAAATCACAATTTTGACTTCTGCTAAATTGCATTGTTAGAAATAGAACTGTTTGATCATTTAAGTGTGTAAACAAATGTTTGATGTTTAATTGAATTGAGTGTATATCAATTCCCCAGAGTATTGTTCCACTGGTTGACCATTCTGTAGTAAAGGTTTGGATTTTAGCCCTTCTGCATAAACTTTCCCCTTATTTTGTTAATTTTTAAGCTTAAAAGTCCCCCCCCCCAATTTATGGTACCTCCCATCTTGCAAACCCCACAACTAAGACAAGTGTTATATAGTCATCTACAGCATCACAACGACACAATAATAAAGACGCACGCAGGAATAACAGACACAATGATAAAGACACAGGAAGACTTCTTTATAAAAATATTTACCTCTCACTTTATTGCAAGTGTTCGAAAAGGTTGTGTGGGGTTCTACTGTGAGAGGGAGCTGGAGACCGAACATAACTGAAATATTTTGACCCAAAAGTTATGGCCGTCAGCGTTGTGGCTTTCTCATTCTCCAGGGCTGCTCAACCGGAGCCCTGGAGTCCACTCTGCTGGGTGCTGGCTTTCCTTACTACATCTCGTCCACCTCCTACTCCAACTCTACTCAACTGTCCTCCTTCTGTTCAATTTGTTGTCCTTATATTACCTCCAAACTCCCACGTAGTGGTATGGACATGCCTCCACGCCTCCGCAATTTCTTCCGATGTCTGGCGATCAGGATGTGTCACTTCCACTATCTTTGGAATGGCCTGTGTGATCGTCATCGAGCGGAAATAACTGTCATGCAGTTCAGAGGTCACTCTCTTCCAGTGCGTCAGTCTATGAGAGTATAATGGGATTTTTTTTTACCTCGTCCCATTTCATCAGCCAATTTCCGCCCACGCGATTTCCTCTCATAACTGCCATTAGAATGTGTCACTTCCTTCCAGTGCATCACCTTGAATGGCATTTTTGGCCGGGTCAAAACATAACACAAGCAAGACATGCTGGGCGCTCCAGAGAAGTAAGGACAAACTCATATGGACTCCTACACATGGACACATAAATTTTTGTTGACCAGCTAGGACTTAGACTGTGTGAAAATTGGGTGCTGCCTAGAAAACGTAGTAATGGCTGAGAATAATGGATGGTAATCAGACTCAAAGAGATCCCCGCTGTCAACATATCATAATGATGATGATGATTCATAATAATGATGCAGTAATTTTAATTGATAATATTGTAATGAGGGTATCATGAATTTAGCAAATTGTTCACAGATATATATATATATAATTTTGTAAGAGAACATGTAGTTTAATATTGTATCAGAGGAGTCTCCTGGGTTCTGTGATTCAAATTTTTTCACTTGGTCTATTCACTAGGTGTCCTGCATAAGGTGACCCCTAGTTTTGTAGTGAATTTACAAGCTTAAGTCCCCCCAATTTATGGTACCTCTCATCTTGCAAACCATCCAATTAAAACAAGCAAGACATACTGGGCCCTCCTAGGAAAGTATGGACAAACTCATAAGTGTCTATTCACTAATAATACTCCCCTAAAATAAGTTGTCATGTTGCCAGAGCATAGAATATGCAAACTATATTCTCTTCAGAGGATCTGATGGTGGGGTTCCAGTGATGCTGGGGTTTCGGGGAATGCAGAGAACCCCTTCATTATCATTGCTTCCTGGCCCACTCTGTCCCAGAGTGGTAGCACCTAATAGGGCCCTATCGATGGGTTGATAGAATTAAACTGCATACTTTTACTAAACTGAATTGTTTGAATTAGAACTGTTTGACTAAACTGAATAGCTTGAAATAGAAATATTTTTGACCATTAAATTGTGTACTTATGCTGAACTGGATTATTTGAAATGGAACTGTACTTACACTAAATTGAATTGTTTAATATAAAACTTTTGACATTTAATTGTGTAAACAAAATCTATACTTATACTAAACTGAATTGTTTGAATTAGAACTGTTTGACTAAACTGAATAGCTTGAAGGAGAAATATTCTTGACAATTAAACCGTACTTATGCTAAACTGAACTGCTTGAAATAGAACTGTTTTTAACATTGAACATGTATTCCGTTCTATATTAAACAGTTCAGTTGAGTATGTTTTGACATTTAACTGTGTGGAGAAAATCTATACTTATACTAAACTGAATTGTTTGACTGAACTGAATAGGTTGAAATAGAAATGTTTTTGACAATTAAATTGTTTGCTCATGCTAAACTGAATTGTTTGAAATAGAACTAACTATTTGTATAAAAATGGATTTGGCCTTAAATAACCTACAAAGGTTGAATTGCCATAAAACCCAACCAACCAACCTCTTCAAAGGAGGTAAGATCCCCTCACCACCAAAAAAAAAAAGGAAGAGGAAGTAGAAAACAAAAAAGGATCCATGATGAGGTGGAAGTTAAGGATAAAAACAGAGGGTGTTTTGGGTATAACGCTAACCTGAATCTGGTGGTGAAGTTCCAGTTCTGGAGCTTTGGCAAGTGTGGAGTACCTCTTCATTGCCATTACTCTCAGGTCCACTCTGACCTGCAGTGGTATTAACTGTTAGGATTGAATCTGATGGGTCAAATTAATCTGTTTAAGATGATTCATATTCAATTGGACTGTGTGCAAAAAGAAACCAAAAAAAACCTGTCAACATGAACGTACAATGAATGTGATTCTGTAACCTCTTGGCATAAAATAACCCTAGATGGGTTGACATGCTGTTAAAATCAATTAATCAAATCCAATTCCAGCTAATTTTAATGATCAATATAAGGTGAATCTCAGATGATAGATTACTTGTATAATTAGTGTATCCTCAAAATTTTACCAACCTTGGTTCATTGATGATAATTTTGTGTGAAAATAATGACTCATTTAATAAGATTAGACACAAGTAGCTACTAAACCCTGGTGTAGAGGAGGGCGCTACTCCTTCCTTTGGATTGCTCCACTTGACCCTTGATCTTTACCTTATAATGCTGAGTGCTAAGTAAGAGGCATCAAGTACTGTTTTCTGAGTCTTTGGTATGACTCAACCCGGGATTGAACACTGGTCTCCCTGGCCTTTGGCAAACACTCTAACAATAATGCCAATTATATATATATATATATATATATGTGTGTGTGTATTTGTGTGTGTGTGTGGTTAAGCAGCAGTCATTCATTTAAGCATGTTTCATTAAATAATAAAGACAAATTTTGTCTGTATAATTTATTTAAAATCCTTTCAAGTTTTCTGATAAGTGTCTTAGTTTCAGGTTGGAATTGGTAGATGAATTTCCCAAAATTGTCCTGAGTGTGATGATGGCCTATGAAGGCACTCAGGACAATTTTGGGAAATTCATCTACCAATTATAGCCTGAAACTAAGACACTTACCAGAAAACTTGAAAGGATCTTAGATAACTTATATCGACAAAATTTGTCTTTATTATTTAAGGAAACACACACACACACACACACACACACACACATACATATATAAAATAAAAAAAAATCTCTCTCTCCCACAAAAAGTAATTTTTCATTCCCAAATTCTTACACTCTCGTCATTAATTAAATGTTAAGATTTTCTGTTATTTATTGATTTCTGGAGATAAGTTATAAGAAATTTCCCTTCGAGAAATGTCTACTGATTTGCATATGCTCGGCTTTGGTATTTATTTTAGAAATACAAATTACAATGTCATTTTATAATTTTGTTTTCTCAATGTTGAGTTATCCTATATTTTCCTCTTCATGGTTTGAAAAATGAATGATATCATTAATTCAAATAATTCAACCTCATTTGTTTAAAGTGTACTTTATAATGCCAAAATGTTTTGTGTCTTATCTGTAATTAGTTTATTTACTGCTAAAAAAAAGTAAAAAAAATGAACATCCTAAATGTGTGTTGTAACCTAACTAAAAGATTACTGAATACGAAATAACCAAAACATTGGTTGCCTAGTTGGCTGGGGCTATAGAATACACTGACTGCTTTTCTGCAGAGGGGTAAGACCCTCCCAATGAGTGTCCTGGATAAGACACTAAACAATCTGATGGTGAGGTTCCAGCAATGCTGAAGCTTTGGGGAATGCGGAGTACCCCTTCATTGCCATCGATCCCAGGTCCACTCTGGCCTGGAGTGGTAGCATCTGATAAGGGTCCTATCTATGGGTTAAATAGAACTAAACCATGCTTCTTTCACTATACTGATTTTTGCATTTAAACTGCATATTAAACTGAATTGTTTAAAATAGAACTGTTTTGACATTGGAACTGCGTACTAGTGCTGAACTGAATTGCCCAAAATAAAACTGTTTTGACGTCTAAACTGTGTACTTATGCTGAACTAAATTATCTGAAATAAAACTGTTTGACGTTTAATTCTTTGTATTGCCCAGTCGGCTGGGGCTGTAGAATACTCTGACTGCTTCTCTGCAGAGGAGTTAGACCCCCCCCCCCCAACGAGTGTCCTGGATATGACACTAAACAATCTGATGGTGAGGTTCCAGCAGTGCTGGAGCTTAGGGGAATACGGACTACCCCTTCATTGCCATTGCTCCCAGGTCCACTCTGGCCCGGAGTGGTAGCACCTGATAGGGCCCTATCTATGGGTTAAATAGAACAAACAGCATACTTATGCTAAACTGAATTGTTTGAGTAAACTGAATAGCTTGAAATAGAAATGTTTTTGACAATTAAACCGTGCTTACATTTAAACTGCGTGCTTATGCTTAACTGAATTATTTGAAATAGAACTGTTTTTCGACATTAAAACTGTATTTACACTTACCTGAATTGTTACATATAACTGCTTGAATAGTTTGAAATAGAAATGTTTTTGAAAATTAAACTGTGTACTTATGCTAAACTGAATTGTTTTAAATAGAACAGATTATTTACATAAAAATGGATTTGGCGTTAAATAACCTACAAAGGTTGATATGCTATAAAACCCACCAAACCAAACTGAAACATTGGAAATGAAATGGAAATCTTTATAACATTAACCAAATACAATATTTGCCAGCGGCATGAAAAAGGTAACCGTTGCTAGTGGTGACTACTTAGTATATTTTCACCCCCTCACAATAATGTCCAACATATTTATGAGGAATGGGACATGCCCATTAATGTTCATTGGTAGGGTATATAACATTGAGGAATGGGACATACCCATTACTGTTCATAGGTAGGGTATATAACAGTGTGCTAACTCTGTAATTTTTGTCTGGGTAAAGTGTTTGTTCAAATATAAAACTGACTTCAATGTCATTTTTTGAATTTAGAATCTCTTTTCTTTTTGCAGTTCCTGAAGAAAAAGAAGTCCTCTACAAAGAACGTGCAGCTGGTTATTACCGTTTGTCTGCTTTTTATTTGGCTAAGGTCATTAGCGAGGCTCCTCTGACTCTGGTACTGCCCATGTTCAGTTTTATCATTGTCAGCATGTTTGCAGGATTATATCAACCTGGAGTCTTGTTCGTCTCTATGACCACACTGGTTTTTCATGCTCTTTTGTCTCAGGTAAACAAATTGATCAAAATGTTGGGCATTGGGGAGGTTGACCAGTAATAATTTCCCGTATGGAATGAACTCTTCATGATGTGAGAGGAGAGAAAAGTGTTTTTAAGTATGAAATACACATGTTATTATGTCAATTATTTGGTAGGATTCACCTATTCCATTGTTTAGCTTCATCAGTTGGGGCTGTAGAATACATTGACTGCATCTCTGTAGATGGGTAAGACTTCCCCAAGGAGTGACCTAGATATGACACTAAACAATGTCATGGTCCTATTTACCAACCCCTCCGCCCGGGCAGGATATGACACAAGGTCAATTTTTAAGCGGAGTTTAACAGGTTTTAATTCAGAGTTTTCCTTCTCCTAGACTAGTTGCCTAAACAATGTCATGGTAGGCTCCACTAATGCTGGATCTTTGGAGAATGCAGAGTACCCCTTCATTGCCATGGCTCCCAGGTTCACTCTGGCCCAGAGTGGTAGGGTCCTATCTATGGGTCAAATAGAACTGTTTGACAATTAAACTGTGTACAAATAAATGACAAGCTAAATTGAATTGTTTTAAATAGAACTGATTATTCAACTCTGTGTAGGAGAGGGAATGACTGATGTGTAATAGAATTATTGGGGATACATTGGCCAAGTGGGTAGAGTGTTCGCCAATGGTCTGGGAGAACTGGGTTCAATCCCAGGTCGTGTCATACCAAAGACTTTAAAAATGGTGCTTGATACCTCCTTGCTTAACACTCAGTAATATAAGGTACGTATCAAGGGTAAAGTGGAGCAATCCTGGGAAAGGAGTAGCATTCTCCGCTACACCTTGGTGTTGTAGCTATTTAAAAGAGAGCCTTCTGGTTGTCCTTGACTATGGTCGCCAGCTTATTGGTGATACATAGCAATGCTTGGAACCATTTAACTTTGACTTATGCTATATAGAATTGTTAGAGATAGAACTGTTTGATCATTTAAATGTGTGTATTTACAAAATGCGTTTACAAATCATAACATATATGTAAAAACAGGATTTGACATTAGATAACCCACAATGGTTGATATGCTATAAAACCAAACCAGTTGCATTATGACACAAGGTCGATTTAAGAGAAAGAGCGGCTTGTACAAATATTGCTCTATATCTGTTGGCATTCCTCTGCTTATGGAGTCATGTCAGGAAGTTGGAGAACCTCCTCCTACTAAATAAAAGGTATCATGGTTATGACTCTAAACTGTATCTGATGGTGAGGCTCCAGTTCCAGAGATCTGGAGAGTTTGGAATACTTCTTCATTGACATTACTCTAAGGTCCATAGAGTGGTAGTGCCTGTTAGGGTCCCATCTACAGGTCAAACAGATCTGTTTAAAAATTATTTCTATTTGATCGGAATATTTGATACCATGTAACTGTAAATTATTTGTATTAATAATAGTAATTTGAAGCTATAATTGTTTACTAAGGATTATTATCATTATTTACATGAAACCATTTAACTGTGTGCAAACAAATGATTAATACCAAATAAAACTATTCATGTTATATAGCAATACTTGTGGCCATCAAACTATGTGCAAATGAGCTCTGGCTCATTTTAAAAGTGTTATCTACAAGCTATACATTTACAAATCATATTATATATATATATATATATATATATATATATAAACTAGACTTAGCTTTTTCGTTACCTTGGGTGGTGTGATGTGCGTGAGCTGCATCACTGACACCTTTGTCACCCTTGTATAGCACTGGATCTTGCTGTCCAGTTTAAGTAATAATCAGGCATACGTGCCTGGACCCAGATTTGGGTTCATGTCCAGCTAGGTCCATCAGGCCCACATTACTCTAAGTGGGCCGATGACCAGCATAATCCAGCTGGGCTGGAGCCTCGGCTCGTGCCCGACCTTCCCCTCTCCTAAATCCCCACTATAATCAGCCTTCAGGTCATTGACCTTGTGTCAAGTCCTGTCTGGTAGGAGGCAGAGACAAATGTATATTGGGTGGTGTGATGTTTAGCATGCTCAACTAGTAAACTTACACAAGTGAGTTTGAGTCTCATTGGGTGCTTCATTCCTACAGCCTTATGCCCCATCTAAGCAGAAATCTTAGTAAATAACAACTAGACTTTGCTTTAAATAGCCTACAAGGTTTGGTATGCCATAAAAGCCAACCACCCTAATCTAACCTTGAAACCATTTAAATATATGCTAAATATTTTCATTTAGAACAGTTGTTTGAAGGTACAATTGGGGGAAATGGTAATGAATGGGTACTCCACATTCCCCAAAGCTCCAGCATTACTAGAGCCTCACCATCAGATCGTTTAGTGTCATATCTTGGGCATTTGTTGGGTGGGGTTACCCTTCTGCAGAGATGCAGCCCCAGCTGATTGGACTCACAAATGAATTGAATACCAGCAGTAAATAACCCATAAGGAGTTGTTATATAAACAAATCAATTGAAGTTCTGTATCAAATGATGAAATATAAGGTGTTGATATGCCATTAAGAAAATAACCCAACCTGAAAATCAATGTCGTCTTTTATAATACTTAACAGTAAAACTCCTGTGACAATGAATGAATTCTTTTTAACTCCTGAATATGATATTCTTAATCCCATGTTTCTATTCATTTATTTTTATCTTTTTTTCAGGGTTTTGGAATCTTATTCGGCGTTATCTTTTTAGATACGCAGTGGGCTTTAACTTTATCAACTGTGTTTACAGTCATCAATATGTTAATTGGTAAGCAAAATTGAATACTCCCCCACACCAGATGCATGTGCTATGTCGTCAGCTTCTTTCTTTAAATTGCCCAGTTGGCTAGGGATGTAGAATACACCAACTGCACCTCTGCAGAGGGGTAAGACCCTTCCCCTGATGAGTGTCGTGGATATGACACTAAACCATCGGATAGTGAGGTTCCAGTGATGCTGGAGCTTTGGGGAATGTGGAGCACCCCTTCATTGCCATTGCTCCCAGGTCCATTCTGGTCTGGAATAGTAGCACCTGATAGGGCCCTATCTATGGGTTAAATAGAACTAACTGCATACTTATGCTAAGCTGAATTGTTTGAATTAGAACCGTTTGATTAAACTGAATTGCTTGAAATAGAAATGTTTTTGACAATTGAAGTGTACTTACATTTAAACTGCGTACTTATGCTAAACTGAATTGTTTGAAATGGAGCTGTTTTTGACATTGAAACTATACTTACACTAAACTGAATTGTTTAATATAGAATGGTTTTGACATTTAACTGTATGTAAACAAAATCTGTTCTTATATTAAACTGAATTTTTTGAAATAGAACTGATTTTTTGTATAAGAATGGATTTAGCATTAAATAATCCTACAAAGGTTGATATGCTATAAAACCCAAACAACCAACCAATCTTTCTTTAAATGTCTGCTTTGTGGATTAAACTTCAAGAATGTTTTCCTCTCAGCTACGACCTGAGACTTTTAAAGTCCAGGGTTAATAAATTTCTTAGTTTGGATTTCTGTTTTGTTGTCCCCTTTGCAATACTCTTTTGTTACACCCTTACTCTTTATTTTTCATTAATTTCCTGTCAGCAGAGCTTAGAATATACTGGTTGTATCTCCTGTATAATGGTAAGACCCCCTTCCTTCCCCCAAAAAATGTGTTCTGGGGATGACATTAAACTGCGGCTATTGATGAACCTCCATTTCTGGAGATCTGGGAAATGTTGAGTACATTTTCATTGCCATTACTCACAGGTTCACTTTGACCTGTTAGGGTTCCATCTATGGGTCAAAGAGATCTGTTTAAAATATATATGTATTCGATAGAACCAAATGCAAAAATTAAACCTCTTAAGAAACAACTGCACAATGAATGCAATTTTCTAACCTCTAGGCCTAAAATAACTCTAGATGGGTTAGCATGCCATTAAAATCAATCAATCCATGTCATTTCATAACCCTTTGCTTGTAGTGGTTGAATGGGCGTGTTTAGGGTGACTTTGACTCTTAAAAAAGCAATTTTATCTTCAGCAATACCTTTTGAGTAAGTAACATTATTTGTTATATGCCAATTTAGAGTAATGGTTATTGCTGAAGAAACAAAATTGTCAACCCGAGTTCAAATCCTGGATGAGGTTATTTACATTTCAATTTATGCTAATGCCTATGACAAAAGCATGAAACCAGCTGTTTTCCCTCCAGCTCTTGGTAAATAGTAGGGCAGACTGAGCTCTTTAACCTTGGTCAAGCACTCAGTCAAGGAGAAGGAAAACTGAATTCCGACCGGATGCTGTTTGCTTAAAAAAAACCCCAAAAAACTGATCTTGTGTCGTATCCTGCCTGTGGCGGAGGGGTTGGGTAACTGATTTATTCAAACTAGCATCCTCATTTTGGTTGTTATAGTTCCAACATTGCAACCATTTTACTCTCCAGCCTTTTCTAGGTGTCCTGATGGTTGTGAATTCAATCTATAGTGAAAAAATTTATTTACTTTTTTGTCATAAATTGCAGCATACAAGTCGTTTTTTTTTTTTTTTTTTTTTTTTTAAACGCTTGGAAAGGTTTCTATGAAACTAGCGATTTATATGGCTAAGCTAAAATCCAAACCTTCAGCACAGAGTGGTCAACCAACAGAATTATATCCCTAACAATCGATATACACCACTTACTGTTTTTCTTCACTGCCAAACATTTCTAACTGAAGCTCGTGTTTGGTGAATATTTTTAAATTAACTTATATTGACAAAATTTGTCTGCCCAGCGGTTAGAGTGTTCGCCAATGGCCCGGGAGACCTGGGTTCAATCCCAGGTCGAGTCATACCAAAGACTTTAAAAATGGAACTTGATACCACCTTGCTTAACACTCAGCATTATAAGGTACGGTTCAAGGGTAAAGTGGAGCAATCCTGGGAATGGAGTAGCGCCCTCCCCTACGCCTTGGTGTAGTAGCTATCGAAAAGGGAGCCTTCGGGTCACCCTCGACTATGGTCGCTAACTTAAAAAAATTTAAGGAAACATATATATATATATATACAATAAAAAAAAATATCTCCCTCCCACAAAAAGTAATTTTTCATTCCCAAATTCTTACACTCTCGCATTAATTAAATGTTGAGATTTCTATTATCATAAATTGCAGCATACAAGTCGATTTTTTTTTTTTTAACTGAAGCTCTTGTTTGGTGAATATTTTTAAATTAACATAGATTAATATAGAATAATAAAACTATAATAGAAATTAAGTATTATATTAACGCTATGTCACATGCCATTTCTGACAACTGATGCATTGACTAATAGTGCTAATTGGAATGCCACAGTAGCCTACTGTATGTTTGGCGGGGGAGTTGACCTATCAAGCAGGTCAAACCCAGGATTTTAACCTAAAAATCTTGAGCTTAACTTATATGCTAAGTCAACTTCTTTGCTGCAATCTGTTAATTCTGACTTGTATTTTTCTTCATTTTCCTAGTTTTGCTTGCTTTTTAATTATTTTTTTGTGCTAAAAAAAAGTGACCAAAATTATAATGAAGAAAAATTAGTGATAAGAACAATTGACAGTCTTTATCTAAAAATAAAAATAAGTAAAATATGCTTTTAAAACAAAAAAAAAAAAACTAATTAAAAATAACAAACAAGTCAGCAGATAATAAATGATTCGTTGGTTGTTTTGTTTTACCGCATATCAACTCTTTTCAGGTCATTTAACGCCGAATTAAATTTCAAACAATTTAGTTTAGTAGGAGTATAGTTTTTGTTTACAAAGAGTTAAATGTCAAAATAGTTCAGTTAAATATCAAAACGGTTCTATTTCAAACAATTCAGTTTAGTATAAGTACACAGTTTAGTTCTATTTGACCCATAGATATGACCCTGTCAGGTGCTACCACTCTCGGCAAGAGTGGACTTGGGAGTGATGACAGTGAAAGGGTACTCTGCATTCCCTAAAGCTCCAGCATTGCTGGAACCTCACCATCAGATTGTTTAGTGTCATATCCAGGACACTCGTTGGGGGGGTCTTATCCCTCTACAGAAATGCAGTCAGTATATTCTACAGCCCCAGCCAACGGGGCAAAGATCATAAATGAGAGTCTTGGATGACTTTATATGTATCATCAGCTCATTGTCCTAGTGGGTAGAGTATTCGCCTATGTTCTGTGAGACCTGGGTTTAATCCCAGGTTGCATCATACCAATGACTTTAAAACTGGTACTCGATACCTCCTTGCTTAACACTCAACAATATAAGGTACATATCAAGGGTAAAGTGGAGCAATCCTGGGAAAGAAGTAGTGCCCTCCCCTACATCTTGGTGTCATCATCATCATCATGTCGTGCCGCCTGCACGGATATCCCTGACCCTCTCTCGCCACTTTTCCCTATTGTTCATCGCCTCTGGCAGGTCTTCTGGACTACATCCCGTATCTTCACATAGCTGCTGTATGTATGTTCTAGTTGGCCGTCCTGCTTTTGCTTGGCCATAAGTGGGGGGGGGGTCCATAGGAGTACATCACTTATGAGCTCGTCTCTGCTCCTCCAGCAGTGTCCTGTGTGCCTGGTTCATCTAACTTGGATAATTTTCATGGTGTGAGGCAGGTGGCCGTATAGTTGGTGCTTTGTGGGGTGTTGCCACCAGGACATGTTTAATATTGCTCGCAACATACTTGTGTAGTTGCCGTCTAGCTTCTTTTCAAGCCGTTTTGTTAGCGTCCAGGTGGTGCATCCATACAGCAGTATTGACATGACTGCTGCTTGGAAGAAACTGTGTTTCATTTTATCAGTCAGGTCTGATTTCTATATGTCCGATAGCTTATGGAGTTTTCTGGTCACCCTTGACTAGGGTTGGCAATTTTATATGTATTATTTGGATAATACTCATACCATTATTTTCATTGCTTTGGAGGATAAAGCAACTGTTAGGAAAAACCAAGTTTCCCTGAGACAAAAGGGGAAGTGAGATCATATCTTACTGGAATCTTGTCTTTCTAAATATTTGCATTTTCTCAATGTTGTTGACATAATGACCCTTGTGAGATGCAATTAAAAAGCAACAAAATTGAGATGAAGAATATCGTAATTAAAATTGATATTTTGACACTATTCCTAATTCCAGCTGCTTTTTATCCCAAGTCACACTTTTTGGGGTGGAGTTCTGTCAGTCATTATTATTAATTCGAATGAGTTGTAATAAAAAGATAGAAATAAATTTGAGCCATATCATCATCATGTTACACCACTTGCATGGATTTCCTTGACTTCCTATTGCCATTCATCTCTACCATCCATTGTATTCAGCAGGTCCTTTTAAACTACATCCTAAGTTTGAGCTGGTTGTCCAAACACCTGCTTGTCTGTGTGAAGAGGTCCACAGGAGAACATCACTTATGAGTTGTCCTACATGTCTTGTTCGTCTGATTTTAATGGTTTTAGAGATGGATAGTAGATGGCTGTTTTGTGGGATGTTGCTTCCAGGTTTTGTTCAATATAGCTCAGCATTCTTGTGCAATTTCCGTCAAATGCATTTTTTTCCAAGCAGCTGTCATGTTCATACTGCTATATAGATGCACCGCATGGACGCTGACTGATAGAGAAAAAGCTTGTCAGCAATTGCACAAGAATGCTACAAGCTATATCGAGCCATATATGTATATACAATTTATCGCAAAGTTCAACAGACTTGACAAATCCTTTCTTAAATCTCTTTAACCCTTTAAAAAAAAAACTATCATTAATAACTTGGGACCATATGTTCACGATGCTCTCCTGTGAAGGATGTAGTTTATCATGAACTACAGATGCTTATTACATGCTGTTGTTAATTTTCCAAGGCTATATAAATTGTTTTTTCACATGTAGTTGTACAATTCTCTTTTGCCCAGTCAGGTGGGGCTGTAGAATACACTGACTGTACCTCTGCAGAGGGGTAAGACCCCCCCCCAACGAGTGTCCTGGATATGACACTAAACAATCTGATGGTGAGGTTCCAGCAGTGCTGGAGCTTTGGGTAATGCGGAGTACCCCTTCATTGCCATCACTCCCAGGTCCACTCTGGCCCGGAGTGGTAGCACCTGATAGGGCCCTATCTATGGGTTAAATAGAACAAACAGCATACTTATGCTAAACTGAATTGTTTGAGTAAACTGAATAGCTTGAAATAGAAATGTTTTTGACAATTAAACTGTACTTACATTTAAACTGTGTGCTTATGCTTAACTGAATTATTTGAAATAGAATTGTTTTTCGACATTAAAACTGTATTTACACTTAACTGAATTGTTACATATAACTGCTTGAATAGTTTGAAATGGAAATGTTTTTGACAATTAAACTGTGTACTTATGCTAAACTGAATTGTTTTAAATAGAACAGATTATTTACATAAAAATGGATTTGGCGTTAAATAACCTACAAAGGTTGATATGCCATAAAACCCACCAAACCAAACAATTTTCTTATATTGTTTCTTCAAAAAAAATATATTTGAGAATTGTCTCCAATTTTTCTTTTCACTCAGGAATCCCTAACTTGTAGGCTTGGTGATCACATGCTACCCTTGAGGCCCATTCGTCAAGTTTTACTTTCAAAATTTTTTTTTTACCTTTTTAATATTGACTGAAAAAGCACCATTACATCAGCAGATGTAACTCATTGATCTTCAGTGTTCAGAAGATTTCATGTCCAATTTTCTTGTTTACCATATCATCGATTTCCTTAAGAAACACATGCATCCCTCTGGATGACTCCCCAACCTTATCACCTGCACCCAGCAAGTAGTGAGCTTGTTTGGAAATATATACTGCCACGAACAGTTCTCTAAAATGAAACGTGTCATGGGTATGCTGCATTTGCAACCATCGCATCATCACTTGTCTGATGTGTTCCTTCTGTCAACCTCTTCATTTAACCCTGATATTACATCTTTTTGTGATTGTAAACAATATCAGATGTCTCATTAATAAATTATGATTGTCACCTCGGGAATTTAGCTAGGTTTTATGTTCTTTTAAGATTGCAGTTTCAGGCATTTCTGAGTTAAGTTTAATATTTTAACTTTTTATCCAGTTTGTTTACAATAAGAATAAAGATTTGTACAATTTACTTATGCTTTGTGTTGTATAGTGGCTCGGGCCACATGACTTCCGGTATTGCAGAAGTATAAAAGACACCGTGTCTCTCGAGTATGGGGAAACAGAAGCAGAAAGATAAGCAGAGAGAGAGCTCTGAAGGATGTCGGTCAGTAGTAAGACCAACTTTGGACGTAATACTAACAGTGCGAGACTTATAATACTAGTCGGACTGTAACACTTGAGTTAGTAAATAATTAACTCTATTTCACTATGTATATTTTCTTTACCACGATACAACACTTTGAAATTAAACATTTATGCAGCATTTAGAGCAAACACATTGACACGTTCACACAAAAATGCAACAAGCTTATTGCAAAAATAAGCTCACAGTAGGAAAAATTCAATGACTATTTCTTTGTGGTGTCATCAAACAAAAATGTTTGTTACACATTAGTTTGAATTGCAGATATAATTCACATTTGGTCATACTGTCCAAAATATGGTGATGCACATAGCCGGATAAAAAGTTAATATTCACTTTTCGTGTGTAATATGCACCCCTAACTTTTAGGTTTAAAAATATGGAAAAAAAATGTGCATGTTATTCATAAATAATTACAGTATTTTTGAGAATTTTCTCCCACCTTTAACACGTGAAGTGTTATAGCATAAAAGTCTCTAATTTAAAACTGAGTATTTAGAAAGAAAATAAATAAACTTAAAATTAAGGAGCTCTATCTCTTCAAAAAAAAAAAAATTATATTTACTTAAAAGCCTAATGGGGTGTTGAGGGGGGGGTCATTAAGTTTTATTCACCTCCTATTCATAAAACTTATAAATTGCAAATAAATAAATACTCTGTAATTAGCATATAATATAAAACATTATTGTTCACCAATGGTCTAGGAGACCAGGGTTCAATCCCAGGTTGAGTCATACCAAAGTCCCCCCCCCACAAAAAATGATGCTTGATACCTCCTTGCTTAACACTTAGCATTATAAGGTCTAGATCAAGGGTTAGTGGAGCCATCCAGGGAAAGGAGTAGCGCCCTCCCTTACACCTCGGTGTATTAGTTATTGAAAAGGGAGTCTTCGGGTTGCCCTCTACCACGGTCAGCCTACTCTATTAAAGCATTTGCCCTATTGGTAGGACTTTGAATATGCTAACAGTATTCTCTTTGGAGGAATATGGTCCCTCCAAAGAGGTGTCCTTGATATGACACTAAACCTCATCTGGTGGTGAGGTTTTGGGAGTGTGGAGTACCCTTTCATTGCTGTTACTCTCAGGTCCACTCTGATCTGGAGGTGTAGTACCTGTTAGGGTCCCATCTACAGATCAAATAGATCTATTTGCAAATTATTTGTGTTGTATTGGAATACTTGATACTATATAGCCATGTGCAAAAAAAAGGCTTTAGAAATTATGTACTAAAAAACTGGAGAGTCTCCATGGTATAATAGCTAAAGCACTCGACTGCAGCCTCGAATTGAGTTCAAACTCCAGTTGCATGATTATGTTCACTCTCAGACTAATACTCTTGGGAAAGGCATGAACCCCCTTATACCTGCACCTATGGGTTAAAAAGTATCGCTGCTAGTCTTCTACAAGAATTCTTGTGATATTAATATGAATATTAGCGTACCATGTATGCAATTTCTTAGCCTCTAGACATAAAATAACCCCAGATGGATTGATGTGATGTTAAAATCTATCAATCAATCAGTCTATAGTCTGGAGAAGCATGGATGAAGACCTCCTCCAACCACTTAATAGTTACAAACTGGATTAAAACTTGCTTTATTCTTTAATTTAAAGAATTAATGATGTCTTTTAATGATGTCTGCAATTTTTGCTATATTACATACAGAAATTGGATCATTTTGTAATACTGATACCATATCTACCCATTTAAGACCAGTTTTCCCCCTCAAAACCAGGAGTTCATTGGCCAGCCAGCTGGGGCTATAGAATACACTGACTGCACCTTTGCAGAAGGGTAAGACAACCCCCCTCCCAACGAGCATCCTGAATATGACACTAAACAATTTGATGGTGAGATTCCGGTAATGCTGGATCTTTGGGGAATGCAGAGCACCCCTTCATTGCCATTGCTCTCAGGAGTGGTATCACCTTATTGGGTCCTATCTATGGGTCTAATAAAACTAAACTGTATTTATGCTAAACTGAATCGCTTGAAATTTAACTGTGTGCGGACAAAAACTGTATTTATACTAAACTGAAATGTTTGAATTAGAACTGTTTGACTAAACTGAATAGCTTGAAATAGAAATGTTTTTGACAATTAAACTGTGTACTCATGCTAAACTGAATTGTTTGAAATAAAACTGATTATTTGTATAGAAATGGATTCGGCATTAAATAACCTACAAAGGTTGATATGCCATAAAACCCTAACAACCAACCAGGTGTTCATTACACTGGATATATTTTTGAAACTTGGAAGATTTCCTTGTTTCTTGGATTAACCTTACTATAACTTTGATTCAATTCATCTGCTGAGCTTTGTTTAATTGTGTGATTTTTATTTTTCAAAAAAGTAAATAAAGCCTTCCTAGCATACTTCATCAATTACATGATTATATTATCAATGCTATTTTGTATCAGTGGTGAGGTTATAGGTGGCTACATCAAGGTCTAGACTACATTGTTTATTTATGATATTGCATTGATTTAGAACAAGTTTTCAAATGTTTTCTTTTAAAGTCATTGGATGTTGAAGAAATATTTTTGTAGGATAGGATGGGAAAAATTAGGGGTCATTCATTTCATGCAATATATGATAAACACTTTCTGTAGCTAAAAATTAGGGGTCATTTGTTACAGTCAATTATTTCTTAAGTATATGGATAAGTGATTTGAAAATTGAAAAAAAAAAAAGTTGTTTTTTTAAATTGACTAATCTATTTATTTTTAAAATTCCAGCGGGATTTTATGCAGAAAAATTTCCAAGTTGGTTGGCCTGGTCTCGGAATGTTTCCTTTTTGGCTTATTCCTATAACATTTTGCTATATGTGGAATTTTCCCAAGGGGATCCTATCAGGTAAGAAAGATGACAATATTACCTTTTATTTGTAACACATGAACAGCTGTTAAACATGAATAGTCTGTAATACAAGACTGACTTAAAAAATTCTAGTTTTTTTTGGGTTTTTTTGTGCTATTTGGTTAGTAGATGGAAATCCCCATGACGTTATGATGTCAAGGTTAAAAATATAAAGGTATATATTAAGATAGTCCATACAAAATATGAATCTTTTTTTTTAACAATTTCTCAAATTGCAATAAATAGGATCCTGAAATCAATTCAGTTACTTTCTACTAGAAATAAAGTTTTGTAGATACTAACTCTAGTATAGCAGCTGCTCAGTGTGGAATCAGCGGACAAGGTTCAAATTTTGGCTGGGGCTGCTCATATTCATTTAGAAAGGGATGACTTCATCTTTTTCCTATCAAAAGATACTTCAAGTAAAATTTCTTATTGCTGCCTGGCCCAGTTTGCTTGGGTTGCATCTCTGCAGAGGTGTGAGGCTCGCCTAACGAGTGTCTTAGATATGACATTAAACAATCTTATGGATGAGGTTCCAGTATTCAAATAATTAACTAGAAGAAGAAAACTTGTCACCGAGTGGATTTTGCTGTTGCAGCAGACCATCGAGTGAAAATTAAAAGAAAGTGAACATGGAGACAAATACTGGGATCTTGCCTGAGTGCTGAAAAAGTTGTGGAACATGAAGCTGATGGTGAAACTGATTGTAGTTGGAATCCTTGGAACGGTTTCCCCTGCCAAAGGCCTGGAAAAGAGATTGGGGTAAACTGGAAAAAGAATCGGGACCATCCACTCCCCTAGTGCTTTTAAAATCAGTTAAAATACTTAGTGTTGGAGAACTGAAAAGACTTGTCACTTGGATTACAAGTTAAAATTGGTGTGAAAAATTTGCAAAGATAAAAAAGTTGGCGACCTTAGTCGAGGGCAACCTGAAGGCTCCCTTTTTGATAACTACTACTGTAGGGGAGGGTGCTACTCCTTTCCTTGAACTGCTCCACTTTACCCTTGATCCTTACCTTATAATGCTGAGTGTTAAGCAAGGCGCCATCAAGTATCATTTTTTTTTTTTTTTTTTTTTTTTTTTTTTTTTTTTAGTCTTTGGTATAACTCGAACTGGGATTGAACCCCGGTCTCCCAGACCATTGGCAAACACTCTATTCATTAGGCCTATGGCCCAGTTACAATTATAACTTCAAGTAACTATTCTTAATACAAATAATTTATACACAGTTATATGGTTTGAACTTACTATTATTATCAAATAATTGTCTATAGTTTTCAAAATGATGCAGGGAACTTTTGCACACCTAATATATTAGGGGAAAAAATTCGACAAAATATTTAAATTTTTATAAAAATGTTGATATGCCATTAATATATGTTGATATGCCATTAAACAAAGAAACCAAACCAACTTTTAGACTATTTATTGTCTGTCACAAAGAAGTAAAATATGTCTTGTTCTATTGTTAAACTTTATTAGCTCAGTCTGCATCTCTGCAGAGGAGGTAAGACCCCCCCAGTGAGGGTCCTGGATATGACTAAACCATCTAATGGTGAGATTCTAATCCTGGAGTTTTGGGTAATGTGGTGTACCTTTTTGCCATTACTCTCAGGTTCACTTTAACCTGAAGTGGTAGTTCCTATTAGGGTCCCATCTATGAGTCAAATAAAATGGCTTAATCCTTTCCTCACAATCATTTAACTGTGTGCAAGCAAATGAACTCTGGCCTGTTTAAAAAATAATGTTGCCTATGAACTATTCATTTACAAATCTATATATACATACTAGGTGGAACGATAAAATTGTTGTCCTAAAGAAAATAACACTACAGCTTTCTTTTAAAAGTTTTATTGAAAAAATCAATTTAGATAACTTGATTATGTAGTAGAGCTGACATCTATTCAATGTAGTCACCTTCAGCCTCAATCACCGCCTCGATACGGATACAGATTCGGAACTGGGAGCATGCCTTTTCCACAAGCGCTGATGGGAGCTTGGCAAATACTTGGCGGATGGCGGCAATCAGGCTGACTTTGGTGTTGTTGGAGGTCATGTTAGTGATGTTCTCAACATATGACCAAACGAAGTAGTCCAGCGGGTTCAGGTCAGAGGAGGAGGGGGGCCAGTGAGAAAAGGGTACAAAATCGTAGCACTCCTTCTGAAGCCAAGTCTGGGTCTCTTTGGACTTGTGGGCCGGCACCAAGTCCTGCTGCCACACCCAGGGTCTGCCACCGGCCACCTGATTGCACCAGGGGATCACCACACTCTTCAGCACATCCAGGTACACTTTGGTATTGACTTTCAAGCCGACTTTGAAGATGTGAGGTGGCATGATGTGGCCCTCACTTGAAACCACACCAAAGACCATAACTGTAGCCAAAAATTTGTTTTCATCACTCTGGGCACGTCCCTATTATTCGTGGCAACCCAGATTTGCATTTTGAGGGTGCTGGCAATGGTCCTGTTGCCGTAACTTGGATCGGTAGAGAGCATGCGTTGTACAGCGGCGCATCTCCGATCTCGCTCGTTGTACATTGTGTCACTTTCAGACATGATAGAATTCTCCTATAACTCTTGGGATTTGTACACAACTGGCCAACTAGTAGATGGTCTGCAACAAAAAAGAAAATTGGTTTTCATTAAACGGAAATGGAATCATGTCGTCTTTCCTAGGGCGACAATTTTATCATTCCACCCTGTATATACAGGATTTGGTTCTAAATAACCTACAAGAGTTGATATGCCATAAAACCTAATTAACCTAAAACTCATCAAACCTGTGGAAATTCCATAGTTTAATTAGCATTTATTAATGATGTTATCAATCTGCTATGATTTTTAGATCTCTGTACGAAGTAAAGTTTAAAGTGCTAGACCGTAAGATTGTTGTATGCAAGTGAAAGAACTCCAGTGATGTTATTACGCTTACTTTCGGACTAAAACTCATGGGGGAAAAAGTATAGAACTACCTTATCCTCTAATTATCGGGTAAATAGTATTACTGGTGTTTTTCTATGATGATATCTTTGGCATTAAATAACCCACAAAGTTTGATGTGCCATTAAAAAACAAAGAAGCTCAAACTTAAATTTCTGTGTCTAACTGAATTATTGGGAAAATGGAAAGTTTAGCATTAACCTTTCTGTCTTGAGATTTGTATAGGGATTAAAATGAAATTAGTTTTGAGTTCATTTGGCTACCAAGAGCTAAATAATGGGTACTTTTTGGGTAAATCAACTTGGAAAATTGACAGTTTGTCAGAGGCAGTTCGCAGAGCATTGTGGCTAATGTGTTAAAAAGCGAATTTGAACCCCAGTTGGCCGATGGCATTCACTTTCTGTCTAATACCCTTGGGAAAAGTACGAACCCCCTTATCCCCGCTCCTGCTATCGGTTAAATAGTACCACTACTGTTCTATAAGAAAAGCTTTGGCATTAAATAAGCCATGAAGGTTGATATGCTATCAAACACAAAAACTAAACCAAACAATTGTCCATTTGGCTGGGGCTGTAGAATAGACCGACTGCATCTCTGCAGAGTTTAAGACTCTCTAACAAGTGTCCTGTGGCTCAGTCTGGTGAGGCTGCAGAATACACCGACTGCATTTCTGCAGAGGAGTAAGACTTCGCCTATGAGTGTTCTGGATATGACACTAAACAATCTGATGGTGAGGGTCCTGTAATGTTGGAGCTTTGGGGAATGTGGAATACTCCTGCATTGCCATTGCTCCCAGGTCCACTCTGGCCTGGAGTGGTAGCACCTGATAGGGTCCTATCAATGGGTTAAATAGAACTGTTTGACATTTAAACTGAGTGCAAACAAATGACTTATGCTAAATTGAATTGTATGAAATAGAATTGTTTGATCATTTAACTGTATTAACAAATGATTGATGTGTAATTGAATTGCTAGTGATACATTGCAATACTTGGAGCCATTTAACTTTGTTGACATGCTAAACTGAATTGTTTGAAATAGAGCTGTTTTTACATTTAACTGTGTATAAACAGAAGACTGATGTTTAATTGAGTTGGTGAAACAGCAATGCTTGAACACACTGAATGATAAATGATTAATTGTAAATATAATTATTCATACTAGATAGAAGTGAAACCATTTAACTGTGGGAAAAGGAATAAACTTGGGCTCATTTAAAAATGTTATCTACAAAACGTGTTTAGAAATCATAAATCTAATATATATGTATAAAAAGGAGTTGGCATTAAATAACCTACAATGGTTGATATGTCATAAAACCCAACCAAAATAAGTCCTATATATTTGATATATATGTATAAAGAGGATTTGGCATCAAATAACCTACAATGGTTGATATGTCATAAAACCCAACCAAAATACGTCCTATATATTTGATATATATGTATAAAAAGGATTTGGCATTAAATAACCTACATTGGTTGATATGCCAGAAAACTAACCCAAACAAATCTCTTTGTCATTAACAGGTTGTGACACAAGGTCAGTTTTAAGCAGAGTACAGCCGATTTGAATTCAGTCTTCCTTCTCCTAGTTTGGTTACCAGTCTAAGGCTAAAAAATCTACTCTGTCCTACTTGTAGTCTATAGCTGGGTTGGGAAAGGAGATAGATTTATGCCCTTTCTCAAGGGCATTAGTTTAAAGTGAAGTGTAAACAGCCTTGTCCAGCCATTTAACTCCATTCCCATTTGCTCTGATATTAAGTGTAAATAAATAAATAAATGAATGAATGTATGTACCCAATCTATCCGTCCCAAGTAGTATGTGAATTTTCCTTCAATGTGAGGTGACCCCAAACATTTATATTGACTGGACTAAAATGCGACATCTTTGTGTAAGTGGCCCATATAAATGTTGATGGACCAAAGAAAAATAATTTACTTTTTATTTTTTAAAAATTTTTCTTATTTTTTAGATGCCTTAATGCTACAGTATCTAGTAATTTTGGGCCATGCCGTGATGCAACAGAATTTGTTCCCAGTGAAATAGTGATTGAAGCATCGAAGATTGAGCTTCCCTTGTATGCAAATGTACTTCTTTTGATAATACTCTTTGTGTTGAGCAGACTAGCTTCTTATTTTATCCTTCGATACAAACATCATCCTGTGTCTGCTTAAAGAGTTGGAGTCTGCTCATAACCATATCCATGGAAGTTGGTGTCCACCAAACTGCAAGGTGCTTCTTTTTTTTTTTTTTTTTTTTTTTTTTTTTTTTTTTTAATTTAAAAAAAAAAAATTAAATTTTTATTTTTTATTTTTATTTCTATTTAAAAAAATTGTTTTGTTATGGGCTGGACATCCAAAAGAGGCTTAAGATATTCAAATTGGATACTGTTACTTACTTTTCAGCTTTGAGCTGAAAATGTTATTTCTTTAGATATTGTTTTATGAATGAAAAAGTTCCTTATTTTTTTTTTTTTTGTTCTTCTTGTTTTTCCTCCTCTTCTCACTCCCTTTTTTTTCTTTTTTTTTCTCTTTTCATCCTCTCTTCTCTCTCATTGTTCTGTCTTTTTTCTCTCTCTCTTCCCCTCCCATATTCCCACACTCGCCCATTACCTTATTTAATTTTACACAATATTTAAAAAAAAATTATATATGTATTTTAGCTGACTTAAACTTTAAATGAGAATTTTTTTATATTTCAATTTCTAAGAAGAAAAAAAAATTCCTTATTTCTTTTCTTTTATGTTACTTCAAGTATTTTTATTGTAATTCATTTTTAATTTTTTTCTTTTTAATTTCTTGATATTTTTGTTATTTTGATAAAACTTACTCTTAACAATTTCTAAATTATATCTTGGATTATTTACAATTCATTATTATAATAAAAAAATGCCTTCCTTCATAGGGAATTGGATCAAATGGGCTCGTTGGAATATAATAGTAAAGTTAATGCATCTTGTATATTTGTTTTAGTTTCATATTTTTAGTTTTAGTTTTTTTTTTACCCTTTTTAATTGAAACCAAAAACTTTTTTTTTTAACGTTTTAAAAAATTTCGCTGTTTTGTTTTTGTCAAAAATGAAGATTTTTCAACTTTGGTTAAACATTTTTATTTGATTTTTTTTTTTTTTTTTTTTTTTTTTTTTTTAAAATTTTTTTTAATTAAAAAGATTATTTTTATTCAAAAATTTTAGTTTTGTTTTTATTGAATTTAATTTTTTTTTTTTTCAAATTATATTTTATAATTTTATTAATTCAATTTTTATATAAATTTCCTTATTGTTTTGTTATTTTTGTCAGAATGAAGGGTTTTTGATTGTTGTTGACCACTGTTCAATCTTTTACTTAACAATCCTAGATATACTGCATCAATGATAAAACCGCAGTTAAAGAGGTCTACTGTTCCTATCTTAATGAAACTGCATTGTATTAACCATAATTTGAAATATGGTGTTTCTAATGTTCTGGTATACAAAGGATGCAAAATATTGTTTTTAGCCTCTGTACTCAGTAGTTAAGATATTAACATTGTTGTCTTATTTTAAAGAATCTAAAATCAATCTAGAATTTTTTTCCTGGCTTTTCT
Organism: Sepioteuthis lessoniana; assembly: GCA_963585895.1. Classification (NCBI taxonomy): domain Eukaryota; kingdom Metazoa; phylum Mollusca; class Cephalopoda; order Myopsida; family Loliginidae; genus Sepioteuthis; species Sepioteuthis lessoniana. The sequence goes on from CAUZXS010001877.1 coordinate 38,370, forward strand.
TTCTTTCTTTCTTTCTTTCTTTTTTTTTTTTTAAATATTTTATATTTTAAATAGAGAGTTTTGGACCATTGTTGAACTCTTTTTAATCAAATTGCAAATTTGATTATTTGTTTCTTGTTTGTTCTGTTTGATTTTTATTTTTTTAAAATTCTTTGTTGAAAATGATTTGAATAATAGCCAAAAAAAATTTTATTAAAAATAATCCATCTTTAAATTTTGTTTCTTATTTTTATTTATTTTGTAAAATCTTGTTTTACTTTAGGGGGGGAAGAAAGAAAAGGAGGAGGATTTCCTTTTAAATTATCAAATCAGGTTTAAGTCTCACAGGTTCAAAGATATGAACAATGTCAGAAGCCATTTTTCTTTTTATATGTATAAAGGTTAAAAGAAAAAAACTGTATAAAGTGCCTTTTATTTTGAATAAAATTTTTGGTTGATCCCAAGGGATGAATTATCTGTCTGTAAGTTTTTGATATATATTGTCTATTTACCTCTTTCTCTCTCATATATATATTTTGGCTTAGTGGGTAGAGTGTTTGCCTATGGCCTGTGAGACTGGGGTTCAATCTTAGGTCGAGTCATACCAAAGATTCAAAAAATGGTACTTGATGCCACCTTGCTTAACACTCAGCATTATGAGGTATGGATCAAAGGTAAATGGAGCAATCCGGGGAAAGCGCCCTCGTCCACACCTCGGTGTAGTAGCTAATGAAAAGAGAGCTTTTGTGTTGCCCTTGAATATGGTCACCAACTTTACTTATATATATATATATATATATATATATATATATGGCATATATATACACACACACACTATAAAAAATCATCAGCAATAACCATCTCATGATGGGGTGGTGTCTGAATAAAAGATATCACTCACCTGAATCATAAGTAGTAAATTGGTCAACTGGAGTCAAGGGTGATCCAAAGGCTCCCTTTTCAATAGCTACTACACCAAGGTGTAGAGGAGGGTGCTATTACCTTTCCATGGATTGCTCCACCTTGCCTTGATCCATACCTTATAATAGTGAGTGTTAAGCTAGAAGGCATCAAATACTTTTTTTTCTCAAGGCTTTGGTATGACTCGACCTAGGATTAAACCCTGGTCTCCGGCCCATTGGCGAACATTCTAACAATTACGCCAATAGGCCTGTTACTCTGACGAATAATATTGATTTCCAAAAAGACTATTTTGACTTGTTTAATGGCATATGAACCTTTGTGGGTTATTCAATGTCAAATAAATCCTTGTAAAAGACCACAGCCCAGTTGGCTTGAGCTGTAGAATATACTGACTCCATTTCTGAAGAAGTGTAAGACCCCAACAACAAGTGTCCTTTTTATGACACTAAACAATCTAATGGTGAGGCTCCAGTAATGCTGAAGCTTTAGGGAATGTGGAGTATCCCTTCATTGCCATCACACCCAGGTCCACCCTAGCCAGGATGATCATTTAACTGTGTGTAAACAAATGACTGATGTTTAATTGAATTGTTAGTGACACATAGCAATACTTGAAAACATTTAACTTAACACATTAACAGTAAATAGAATTATTCATATTAGATAGTTAAATGGTTTCACTTATTTCTATGTGCAAAAAAAAAAATTAGCTCAGGCTTGTTTAAAAACGTTATCTACAAAATGTGTTTAGAAATGTATGTATGAAGAGGATTTTGCATTAAATAACCTACAATGGTTGGTATGCAATAAAACCCAACCAAACCAAATCCTATATATTCATTATATATGTATAAAGAGGATTTGGCATTAAATGACCTACAATGGTTGATATGCTATAAAACCCAAACCAAAAAAAATCCTATATATTTAATATATATGTATAAAGATGATTTTGTGTTAAGTAACCTACAATGGTTGGTATGCTATAAAACCAAACCAAAAAAATCATATATATTCAATATATAGGTATAGAGAAGATTTGGCATTAAATCACCTACAATGGTTGATATCCCATAAAACCAAAATAGTTGATACTATTTAATTCATAGCTGGGGGTATAAAAGGATTCATGCCTTTCCATAGGGTATTAGTATGAAAGTGAATGTAATTGTGCAACTGGAGTTTGAACTCACTTACTCTGAGGCTGCCATTCAGCGTGTTAGATGTTATGCCATGAGGACTCCCCCTGACTACATTGAAGAAAATTAGTTTGGTTAGTTGTTTTATGGTGTATCAACCCTTGTGTGTTATCTAATGCCCAATCCTGTTTATACATATATTTATTTGTAAGGGACTAGGTATCATTATTTCTAAATGATGTGATTTGCTTGCACACAGTTAAATGATTACAAGTATTGTCAGTTGTTAAATATTTCTATTTGACCCATAGAGGGAACTCTAATGGCAATGAAGGGGTACTTCACCTTCCCCAAAGCTCTATGTCTGTAGCCTCACCATCAGATGTAGATTAGGGCACTTATTGAACAAGTCCTGGAGGCAGCACCCCACAAAGCAGTAGCTGTACGGCCACTTATTACCCATCACGAAAACTATCCAAGTTAGACAAACCAGACATGTGGGACAATGCTGAAAAAGTAGGGGCGAACTCATAAGTGACATACTCCTGTGGACCCCTTCACATGGATGAGCAAAGGCAGGACGACCAGCTAGAACCTATATACAACAGCTCTGTGCTAATACAGGATATAGCCTTGAAGACCTCCCGGGAGCAATGGACGATTGAGAAGGGTGGTGAGAGAGGGTCAGGGAGATCCATGTTGGCGGTTCGACATGATGATGATTATACTTGAAATATATCGTTATATTACTCTGGATTTTCGAGCATAGAGTACTGTAAAGGTTTTACGGATAAAAAATGCTTTAGGGTCTTAGCTGTCTGCAGTGGGGCAGTTCGTGTATTCTCCAGCCTCAGCCAACAGAGCAGTAAAATTAATGTTTCAATCATTCATTGTTAATTTCTGTCTTCGTAAATAGTTTCACACTTGATATTTTTTTAACACTTTCTCTTATTTGTCTTTGGGTGCTACAACAGCAAATTGTGACAAAATATTGTTGACTATTTTTCTTTCTTTTTCCTTGTTTTTACTTATCCTTTTTTTCTTTCTTTGCTTTTTCATTTTGTTTGTTTTATTTCTTTTACTTTTTCTTTTTCATTTCTCTTTCTTTCCTTTTTCCTTACTTTCTTTTTTTTCCCCCTTTTTCTTTTAATAGTTGAAAATGGCAGAATAAGAACTTTACATCTTACTTCATAGATAGATTAGTACATTCTATATATGTTTTTAAAAAGTTATGTCTACGTATTTGCCTTTAAACATACTCAAACAAAATATGCACACATACACACATATACATGTACACACATAGAAGCACTTGTGGTACAATGGATATGAATATAGAAAATGAATTTGGCAATCTGAGTTCAAATCCAATGTGGTTTGCATTTTACATAGCGTTAATGCCTTTGGGGAAAGGTATGAATCTGACTATTCATTTCCCAGTTATGGGTAAATAATAGGGCAGGCTTGGTATGACAACTAGCTGTACTCCATTAAAAATGACCTTGTATTACATTGCGTTAATGCAATTACATTGTATTACATTGCGTTAATACAATGACCTTGTATTACATAGCGTTAATGCCTTTGGGGAAAGGTATGAATCTGACTATTCATTTCCCAGTTATGGGTAAATAATAGGGCAGGCTTGGTATGACAACTAGCTGTACTCCATTAAAAATGACCTTGTATTACATTGCACCTATAGAGGAAGGTTGGGTATATACATACATACATACCCACTAAAACACCTATCCGAACTTGATAAAAATAAGTGTCAATTATGTTTTAAAGTAACTGTCTGCTTTTCTTTTTTGCAATACTTTTCTTAAACCACAGTCATCTGGAGATATAAGTACGTTGCTCAGCTTCAGGGGGCTGTCCTATGAGTGTATATTTTGTTTGGGAAGTTCTAATTGCATGGGATGGGTTTAGCTGGTGATCATGCAGATCCCTTATGAATTACAGAACCATAATCACATAGGTAGTGCTGTAGTTTCTGCAGTTACTTGTTGTTTTTTTTGGGGTTTTTTTTTCATGGAGTAGATTTGCAGGTTCCATGGTTTTAAATCCAAAGTTTTTCCTTCTCCTAAACTGGTTGCCTCTGTAGGTTTTATTGGATAGATTTGGCAGCCACATGTCCCTCAGTTTTGAATTTCAAGTTTTTCTTTCTTCTAGGAAGATTAGTTGTCCTTTTGTATATATATATTTTTTTAAGGGTAGATTTCCAAGCCTTGTGTCCTGGTTTTGAATTCAATTTTTCCTTCTCCTAGGTTCTTTTTCTTATCTACAAGGCTAGAGAGAGCAATTCCCCTTTATCTATTATTTTACCTATAGTGAAGGCAGTGAAAAAGTAATGGAGTCATGCTTTTCCTAAAGGCATAAGCACAAAATCAAATGCAGACCGTCTCGTCCAGGTTTTGAACTTGGCTTGTCCAGTCTGATTTCCACCATAATAACCATTTTATCACCCTACTTAAAGTAGAGCCTGAATCAGTCCATGCTGCTTAAGGTGCCCCTAAAGAGGGATACGAAGGAGCTGAACAATTTTTGTCCCTGCTCTTATATACACGTCAGGGATCTCATCTTGATGTAGTGCCATAACCTTTATGAAACATTTCTCACCTGTAGTTTTGTCGGTTTGATGTGTGTGAGAATATTGATTGGTTAAAAATAGTCTTGGTATGACATTAAACTGTAACTAATGGTGAGGCTCCCCTCTTAGAGTTTGGGGAATCTGGAGTACCCCTTCATTACCATTACTCTCTGGTTAACTCTGACTTGGAGTGGTAATATCTGACAGAATTACTAATGTTAAATAGCAATACTTGAAACTATTCAAGCTCCGTGCAAACATGATAGTAATTAAATAGAATTATTAGTTTTAGATTGCAATACTTGAAACCATTTAACTGTGCAAACGAATCGGCTCTAATTCATTTAAAAAATTGTTACCAACAAACTATTTGTTTACAATTCATATATATATATATATATATAATCTCATATCATCAAGTTGTGCTGTCAGAGTGAATTTTCCTGACTCTCTCTCCCAATCTGTTTCTTCAGCTGGGGCTGGAGTATACACTGACTGCATCTCTACAGGAGGGTAAGACCCCCTACCCCAATGAGTGTCCTGCCAAGATGCGGAAGAAGTGCTGCTATGGCCAAGAGAAGAAGATGGGTCAATATAGCAGTCTGTCCCTCTCTCCACACATCTCTCACACACCACCGAAACACCGAGAATGAAGTGTGAGAGATATATATTTTTATAAAGAAGTGTGTTCGTTCGTTCATTGAAGTTCGTCATTATCTTTGTTTATATTTCCGCTTATATTTGTATATGTATGTGGGTATTATCCGTCGCTTCCAACAAGTCTTCCAAACTACATCCTCTAATGCACAGAGTTGATGTATTTAAGTTCTAGCTGGTTGGCCCACACTGGCACGTCCATGCTAAAAACACCACAACTTCACAAACAGATTCTCCCAAAACATCCACTGGATGATAAAAAAGACTTCAACCATACCAACTCTCACAAACTATTGAACAAACCTTCCCACCTCCTGGATGAAAGCAAATGGAAAAACAGATACCCAGAAATGCTCATAAACCAAACCAATTTTCAATTTTTCACCACCGAAATGGAAGCCCTCAGCCTTAGACTAAAATTTGCAACCGGCCATTGGCCTAATGGTTAGAGTGTTCGCCAATGGCCCGGGAGACCTAGGTTCAATCCCAGGTCAAGTTATACCAAAGACTCAAAAAATGGTACTTGATGCCTCCTTGATTAACACTCAGCAATATAAGGTACGGATCAAGGCTAAAGTGTGACAATCCTGGGAAAGGAGTAGCGCCTTCCCCCACTGACTTTTCCAAAGATTTCATTTTAGCAACAAAACAAATAGTTATGCCTTGGTACATTAAGAAAGGAGTAAGACAAATGAGTGGTCGAAAATATTGATGAGTTCCAAAAACTTTAATGACAGCCAGAAAGATAACTCTGTACTGTGAGTTGTACAAATGGAAGAAAACAGTTGCAAATGTTAGAGCAGGAATTAAGCATTCAGCCCGAAGTTTCGAGGACCAGTTGGTCTTGGAGGAATGAATAGATGATGAAGGAATAGTCTCATAAAGGAAAAATGGCCCATGGTTGAATGCGCTATCTCCATGTTGATGTCGTCTGTTCTGCTGCTAGATTGAGGAAGAGAGGTCGAGAGAGTGTTACACAACCTTTTATATTGCCCATGGAAAGTCATCCGAGCAGAATGGCATAAACCACCCTCATTGGTCGAAAATATAAAATCGAAACCTCAACGGTCAAAACAATTCCTGTGCCAAACAATAATTTGAAATTCTTTCTGCTACAGATTCATCACTCCCTAAAAGATATATACAGGTACTATCCAACCTAACCCAAAACCTGAACCTCATGGCTATGAGGTATATTATATATACACATGGCTATGAGGTATATTATATATACACATATATATAATGAACAGATATGGCATTAAATGACCTACGAGGGTTGATTAGCCATAAAACACCAACCAACCAACCAAAACAAGCTGATTTCTGCCTATCTATGAAAAGTTATGTAAAAAGCTGTATTTTTAAATTTAGGCTAAGATTTTGATTTAATTTTATTTAAAAAGAAGAGTAGAGAAAGTAAAAAAAAAAAAAAAATTAAACTGTTTCTTCAGTGTCCTAAGAAATAAAGAGAAGTTTTATTATATTTTAAAGACAAACTCTGATTTCAACATCAGCTACATAAACCAGGTCAAGGTTCGTGCCTTGTACTGGGTTACATGTCACCAGTAACCACTTGTCACATGTTATTTGGAGAGGAGATGGGCACCGCCAAATAAGCTCCCATTGCCCTGTAGAGAAATTACTCAGTATGTTCCTCCGACTGTCTAATATGGTTATGGTAGAGAAGATGGGCACTGCCAAATATGCATGTACCCAACTACCTCTGCTACGGGCAAGATGGGACACAAGTAAAAAAAAATTTTCTTCTCTTAGATTGGTTGCCTATTCAAAGTTAAAGATGGATTTACGCCTTTCCTGAGAGCATTAGCACAAAGTAAAACGCAAACACCCCTATCCATGATTTGAACACAAGATGCTGATTTCATTTCTTACGATAATAACTGTTACACTAAGCCGGCCTCCTCTGGGTAATGCCAAGTAACCCTCCCATTGCTCTAAGAGATGCTCGGAAGGGGAATTACCATGCATGGTACCCCCCCCCGACCACCTAATATGGTTATGATGATGAAAAAGAAATGCCAAAAATGGCGGGAACAAAAAATAATTAAAAGAAAAGAAAAAAACTTAAATTGAAAAAAGCTATTCCGATTTAAATTCTATTAAAAAAATCATTGGATGATTCTAGGGCAAATATGAAGAAACTTCTTTTTTTAATAAAATGACGAAACAAAAACAAACAAAAAGTAAATAAACGAACTTTTTGTGCTGACAAAAAAAAAAATGGCGCGAAGTTGAACTAACTGACAAAAAAAAACACGAAAAACCAAACAAAAAAGATGTTTACAAAAACAAATGCGAAAAAGAAAAAAGTGTGTGTGGAGGGGTTAAATTTTTTAAAAAAACATGCGTTCCCCACCTCCTTGCTGGAAGACAAAACAGTTTAAGGAAAAGTACATGGACACATCAATGCATTCGTCAGTGTTACAGAAATACTGCCCCCCGTCTCTCTCTCTCTTCTTCACACGCGTCCATATGAATTTGCCATTTAACATACAAAATCATCATAAACACACACAACTACACGAGCAAAATACGCACGCATACACACTAAATACGAATCCATACGTACATCCCACATACTTTGTATCCACTCAGACAAACACCCCACCACACACTCTGCTGTCCATAAACTATTACAAGCTCCCACCCCGCCGCACATTATTACATACTAAAATTTTCACTGATACACACACCACTTCATTTAAGATGAACAAAGCGTAAAAAAGCAATTCGTATTGTTTTTAACTTCCTTTCTTTTTTTTTTCCCAATCTTTTTTTTTTTTTATTCAAATTCTTCCATTTCGTTTCGTCACGTTTTTTTTTTTTAATTCAATTTTTTTTTGTCTGCTAACCAAAAAAACCTGGAGTGAATCATTCTTCTTCCTGTTGGCCCCGTCTCCTAAGATGACAATCAACTAGCTCCCCCTAACGGTCCCCGGTGACATCACTGTCGAAAGAAAGGCTGATAATAACGCCTCATTTATTTTTATTCATTTCTTCAATTTTCATTTCTTTGTTTTTTAAGACAGTATTTTTTTTTCTTTTAAAATTTATTTATACTTTGCTCGTCATCAAAATATTGACGCTAACCTGATTCCTAAGAAGGTCACGTTAGACATGGGGAGTAATGAGCCTCATCCTACCCATGAGGTATTGACAGTTGTTTGAATTCAGAGTTGTCTTTCTCCTAGACTGGTTGCAACGCTAGCATGGAGAGTCCTTCTTACCACCCTATCAGCGAGTCTTAGAATTGGCTATATGTATCTCTGGCGAAGGGATAACCCCTAATTCGCCCCACCTTAATTCTGACACTGAATTGCATCTGTGGGTGGGGTTTCTGATCTGGTGCTCTGGAGAGTGTTAAGTATCCTTCATTGCCATTAGTCCCAGGTTCACTCTAACCTGGAGTGGTAGTACGAGGATCATTAAATAAGTGTCCAGACTTTTTTCGTACGGGCACTTTTATTGATAGTACACACATGAAACTCTAGTCCCCTTCAAAGTAATCTCCTCCGGCTGCAATGCACTTGTTGTACCGTTCTAACAACTTATGCAAGGCCCCATGGAAGTTCTTTTGTGTGATCGTGTCAATGACCTTCCTCACAGCCTCTTTCATCTCCTCAATTGTCTCATAACGACAGCCTCTGAGCTTAGGGAATAACAATAAGTCACAAGGAGCAAGGTGTGAACTGTAGGGAGGCTGAGGAACTGTCTTGATGCACATCTTGGTCAAATAGTCTGTGACAAGGATGGAGTTGTGGACTGGTGCATTGTCCTGCTGGAAATGCCACTGACCCGATTTGAAGAGTGCTGGCCTCTTCCGACAGAATCTCTTCCCGAACTCCCTTAAAACCTCAACATAGTAACCCTAACCCTTTGGGTAATCAACTCTGGTGTACTGACTTCCTTACTCCGCCCACACCTCTCATCATCCCTCACAGACTTCCTGCCTTCCTTGTATCTCTTAAGCCACTCAAAAACTATGCTCGATTCATGCAAGATGGTCGAAAAGCAGTCTGAAGCATTCCATACGTTTCTGTGGCATTTTTTTCCAAGTTTAAAACAATTTTATTGCATATCGTTCTTCTAAAGTGTCCTGACGACCAGATTGCATTTTTGAAATTCACCAGCTGTGACAATCAGGCTTTAGTAGGGTGTATTCCAGTTGCTGCTGTAGCTGTTCATTTGAAGCTGAAATCATAAAAATTGGTCAGTCATCTCATAATACGTATAGCAATAACATACTGAATTTTCAAGAGTCTAAGACAATTCTAAATGCCCATACGAAAAAAGTTGTTGAAACGTTATTGGAAACTTATTGAATGCACCACGTACTTGTTAGGTCCCATCTATGGGTCAAATAGATCTGCAAATTATTTGTATTAGATATGAATACCTGATACCAAATAACCGTGTACAAAAACTCTGAAGAAATTACACAGAAAATATAAATATAAACGTATTATGCACGCGATTCCCTAATCACGAGGCATAGAATAATTCCAGACGAGTTGAAATGCCGTTAAAATCATTCAATCAAGCGTTACTATATTATCAGTAGTTCGAGAAGAGGAGAGAAGAGATGGAACGAGTTTTTTTTTCCGAAGTGATCGCCAACAGCATCGGACAGAATTTGAAGTCGGTTCACTGAATCCTGTTTCCATGTTGATCAATGAGCAAGGAAGTTGATTATCGTAAATATTTCGATGTTTATTTCCAACGTCTTCAGGTGGCCCAGCCATCTGGGGGCAGTAGAATACACTGACTGCATCTCTGCATAAGGGTTAGACTCCCCCAACGCGAGTGCTGGATATGACACGAAACAATCGGGTGGTCAGGCTTCAATAATACTGGAGCTTTGGGGAATATGGAGTACCCCTTTATTGCCATCGCTCCCAAGTCCACTTTGGCTCGAAGTGGTTGCCTCTGATAGGATCCTATCTATGGGTCAAATAGAACTAAATTGTAATTTTGCTAAACTGAATTGTTTGAAATTGAACTGTTTATATGTATAAAAATTGATTTGGCAATTACATAACCTTCAATGGTTGATGTGCCATAAAACTATATCAAACCAAAGTCTTCAGGACATCCCGGAGTTGGATTCCTATAAGAGTTTATTCCATCCAAATAAGCGTTTGTATTTGAGCGGGGGAATTGGTTTGATATATAACCATTGCTGTCACTTTCTATCGAGGTAATTGAGTAAGCTTTTTGTTCAGATATGACCCAATACCACATAAATTGGACAACCAATGTCACTCGTGAAGGTTTACTAGTCAAGCTTGTTAACCATTACACCACCTGAAGTGTCTCTTTCTTGAATGGCCCCTGACGCTAGGCAAAAATAGCAACTTCCGAATAAATAATTTTTCTCGGGCTTGAGAACGATACACTCGGCTGTAATCTAGGCCTCTTCGAAGATTCCCCACCCTAAAGAAATAATAGCAAACATCAATGCCACTTGACTATTCTTTCTCGTTGTTATTTGGTGAATAATCAATTGCCGGGCTTCATAGCATCAAGACAAATGTATAAGATAGACAGAGTGCTATATAAACGAATCTCATTGGGAACGACAGATTGCAGAGTTAGTTGTACGGCACGTCAACCCGCATTGATTAATACTGACGAATTAATTTACCCAGCTTCTCCGTCATGGGCAAAATGTGACACAAAGTCAATTTTTAAGTAGAGTAAAGCTGATTTTAAATTCAGTTTTCCTTCTCGTTGGCTGGTTGCCTATCCCAGTCACCCCTACTATTTATCCATAGATATAGGAATAATAGACGGATGCATGCCTCTTAAAAGAGCACTCATGCGAAGTGAAATGCAAACAGCCTCGCCCAGGTTTTGAACTCTGGTCGCCGTGTCCATTTCGTACGGCGATAACCGTTATGTTTAGTAAAAACACCTGTAGCTTCAAATATCAGTTACAAAATATAATTCATTACTAACAATCTTTTAGTTCTTAACGACTGTCATAATTTCTAAAATTTCAGAATATTCGGCGCTTCTAATTACGTTGCTAGGACAACCTCATAGACTGTTGTAATGTTCTCCAATAAATTTTTCTACCCGTGGGAAAGGTATTGTGGGATAGGATCAATGACTTGAACGTTGGTCTTCGTATATTTGTCGTATATGAGTACCAAAACTCACCGTTACAATTATAAGAGAATGAGGAACATAATTTAGACATTTGTAGCAGAGGAGATGTATTATGGTTTAACATTTCCTCGTGTCAAACAAATAAAGCAATTCTCGACAAATTGATAAAACATTTATTCCCTGAGCAAACTTAATTGAAAGGATAGAGGAATTACATGAAACACTGAGAGTGCATTCAGAAGAGAAAGTCCTATCCAGTCGTTGAAGCGTCCTTTATAGAATGAAAGTTGTTGTATGAAGATTTACGTCAAAGCATGGTACCGTGCGTTGTGCGCCAGGAGGTTTGTTAGGACGGGAGTTCCCCTGGATGGAAGACGCGCACACTTGTGTGTGCTTTCTAGTTGTCTAGGCAAAAATGAAGGGAGAATTTCGACTTAGCCACCACCAAGCGGGCATTAGAAGTACTATTTTGGGAAAGCAAGGGATGCAATCCCTACTATATGAACCCCCTTATCCTCCCAGCTATAGGTTGAATAGTAACAATACTGTCCTTCTACAAGGATGGCTTAAGCATTAAATAACCCACGAAGGTTGATATGACATTAAATAAAGAAAGCAAACCAAAACGAACCAAACTATATTTTTCCTAAATTTAAAATGTTTTCTAAACCATTGCCCGATGAAGTTCATATAAGATGAGAGAGAGAGAGAGAGAGAGAGAGAGAGAGAGAGAGAGTATATATATATATATATATATATGGCAATAAAGAGACCAAAAGGTTTTATTCATGATGAAAATTAAAACTTAAAAGATAGAAGGCTAGTTAACCGGTTTCATCTCTCCCTCAAAAGTTTAATCGAAGAAAATTCACATTTAAAACAAGGAATTTATAGGGCGAGTGAAAAATGTTTATATTGAAGACAACATCGAAATAATATTAAGATTTAGCAGACATTCCCACAGTTTACAGAGAGACGGCTTGTTGGGATATTTATATTTATTACAATTTTAACCGGCGCATTGGCGTAATGGGTTGAGTGTTCGCCAATGATCCAGGAGACCGGGGTTCAATCCCAGGTCGAGTCATACCAAAGACTCAAAAAATGGTACTTGATGCCGCTTTGCTTAGTACTCAGCATTATAAGGTACGGATCAAGGGTAAAGAGTAGAAACCCAGGGAAAGGAGTTGTGCTCTTCCGTACTCTTCGGTGTTGTAGCTATTGAAAAGGGAGCCTTCGGATCACCTTCGACTAAGCGAACCAACTTTACTTATTATTACAATTTAATGCGAAAGGCGTTTTTAATCTGTAAAATCTTTACAGTACTCTATGCTCGAAAACGCAGAGTAATATAACGATATATTTCAAGTATAATCATCATCATGTTGCACCGCCAGCATGGATCTTCCTGACCCTCTCTCACCTCTCGTCTCTATCGTCCATCACTCCCGGGAGGTTATATCCTGTATCGGCACAGAACTGTTGTATTTAGGTTCAAGCTAGTTGTTCTGCCTTTTCTCGTCCATGTGAAGGGGTCCACGGGAGTATGTCGCTTATGAGTTCGTCTTAACTTCTCCAGCAGTGTCTTGCATGTCTGGTTCGTCTCACTTGGATAGTTTTCGTGATGGGTGGTAGGTGGCCGTACAGCTGCTGCTTAGTGGGGTGCTACCTCCAGGACTTGTTCAGTATTGCTCGCAGAATTCTTATAAAATCTCACGGCTCAAAAGAAAAAAAAAGTCAGACATGTTGAATACTAATTCATGACTACTGTTTCACGGTTTCGATCTGAAAACATTAAAATTCATAATGAGTTTTTATCCAGTTATACAACTCCCGCCCCTCACAGACCGATGTATTGTTAACCGTTTTCAGTCATTTTTCAACTTTGCCACATGATGTCGTAGTAAAAATAGAATTTTTACATTCTGATGACGTTGTAAGAATAGAATTTTTACGTTCTTATGTCGTTGTAAAAATGCTGAATTTAAAGAAAAAAAAAAAATTCCCCATTTGCTGATGTTGTTCAAACGATTTTCCGTTGGATTTTCATTTCAGAATATTTAATATTTCCCATATTCATAAACTGTTTTTACAACGACATAAGAACGTAAAAATTTTGTTTTGTCACTTTTTTTTTCACAACACCACGTGGTGACGTCTTAAAAAAAAAGATGGAAAGAATTTTCTATTTTGATGACGTGGTAAACCAGTTAAACTTGAATACTTACAAAACCGTGCAAAATCTTCGGCGACTTTAAACTATTTTAAATTTCTACCAACTGCCAATTTATAAGTGGATGTTTCGCCTTGCGTTTTGTACAGATGGAAGACTGGCTCTGTTGGAGTCATTATATTATGCTTAATCATTATATTTTGTATTAGGGGTTCCGAATAAGACGAAGATACAAGAATCCGCCTCCCTCCCTCCCTCAAATGGCGAGTTCTGTATAAAATTCTAAAAACGAAAAGAAAAATAATTTATATATATAACGCGATACTGAATAAAGGTTTTAAAAAGTGAAAAATATTTTGCAAAAAACACAAAAAAAAAAAAAAAAATAGTCAACAGAACCCAATTCTCATTGCAATTCAAATTTTACAAAAAAAATTTTTTTTAAATTTTAATTTAAGAAATTAAAAAAAAACAAAAGTACCTCATAGCAATTCAAATACAAACCAATATAAATATATTTATAATGGCCGTCCAGCTGTTGTTTCGTGGGCCTGGAAGCAACACCCTACAAACAATAGCTGTACGGCCACTTACTTCCCATCTCTTAAACTTTCCAAGTAAGACGAACAAGAGATGCGGGACACTACTAGAGAAGCAAGAACAAATTTATATGTGACGTTCTACTTTGAATGTGCCACTGTTGGTCAACCACCAAGAGCTTACTCACAACAGCTCTGCGCGGACACATGATCCCTATTGAAGGACTTGCTGGGGTGATGGATAATAGGGACGGATGGAGAGAGTCTGGGAAATCCGTTCTAGCAATATGACTTGATGAAATTTGTTTATACATATATATATATATATATATATATAATGGTTATAGTGTTTGCCAATGGTCTAGGAGACTGGGGTTCAAAACCAGGTTGTCATACCAAAGACTCAAAAAATAGTACTCGATACCTCCTTGCTTAACACTCAGCATTATAAGTTACGGATCAAGGGTAATTTGATCAATTCGTTGTAGGAAGTAGCGCCCTCCCCTACACCTTTGTGTAGTAGCTATTGAAAAGGGAGCTGTCGGGTTGCCCTCGACTACGATCGGCTCACTAAACTAATATAGTTACATATAAAACTAATGAATTTCTGTGCGTGTATTCACATCTCTGCAAATACAAAGCGCTCGACATCATTTTAATACATATGGTCGACGTGAAATGTGTATAATTTTTAAACAACTAAAATCTTGGATCACGTAATAAATCTAAGTCAACACTCCTCGGTCGAAGTAGCTAGAAAGCTGACATGAGGCGTCCCTACCATATCAAGTCCATTCTTTGTTGGATGCTTTTCTCTGAATTTGTAAACGAGATCGAATCTTGCGATATATTTTCTATCGAATTTGTTAGTTGCCCTACGAGTTCATAAATTTGTGCTATGAATAGAGGTGTGTGTTTGTAGGTTTGTTGCAGAAAGAAACTTGAATTTTTGTTTGGCGCGTAATTTAATTTGACCGTTAGAGTCGCCGAACATTTTCCCCCAATCAGGATGACTTGTCCGATTCAGCCCGAACCATATTTCCTAGCAGGACCAAAAATTGAAGAAAGCCCGCGAATCCCTCTCTCGCTCAGAAATCCTCAAAGGGAAGAGACGTCTATTCGTCTGTTCCTGAATATCAGTAGCAGCATCAACCATTATGAGGAGAGCCATCTAGTTTATGGACCCCTTGGGTCTATTCTTCTAGACCAAGGGATCCTAGTTAAAAATAAATTAGATGATACACTCTAATAACTTCCTACCTTCTTTCCTTACTACGAGACTCGCAGCATACCAGCGTAAACCCCTTACTTCATGCTGCCATTAAAACCTTGATACAAAAACCTAACGACGTCTTCGTTCTTCTCCACCACCTTTATTTTCCATCAACATTTAGCGAGGGGATAACAACCAACGAAATACCAACGATACCAACGAAATACCAACGATACCAACGAAATACCAACGCTACCAACGAAATACCAACGCTACCAACGAATTACCATCGCAACCAACGAAATACCAACGCTACCAACGAAATACCAACATAACCAACGTAAAAACCAACCTTAAACCAAAAAACAAACAAACAAACAAACAAACAAAAAACAAATAATGATAATAATAATATCCCCATCGCTATAGGTTAAAGCAAGAATATTTTTGTCAAGTATAAAAGAGAGGTCAACTCGTACTTACATACATGTGTATGTGTGCGGGTATGTGTGAGTTCTGGTATGTCTAAGTCACTTAATCTATTGGTCATTCAAGCCCACTGTTGGCGTGTTAATGTATTTGAGTGCGTCCGACTTTTTCTTCCACGTGCGTCGTCTGTGTTCGCCTGTGTGTCGCCTCCTCCTCCTCCTCCTCCTTTGAACTAAAAAATTCTGGGTTCTTATACTCTTTGAGTGGGTCAAAATAAAATATTTAAGTTTACGCGGGTAGATTTTATTTCGGATCAACTAAAGTTCAAATGTACGGACGTACGAGTAAACACTTGTAAACAAAAAAATAGGCACCTCAAAAAATAAGTAATTTCTACGATTCTGATAGCTTATATCAGAATCGTAGAAATTACTTATTTTTTGAGGTGCCTATTTTTTTTTGTTCTATGAAGAATCTTTGATCCGTTTTTTCGAGAATGTTCTAATCTCTATGTGTTTGCAGATTGGCTTAAAAATATTCTAAGTGAGGTTTGGATCCTTTTTTTTCAAGAATATTCTGAGTAACGTTTTCTTTGCTAACTAAAAATTAAAAAAAAAGGGTGGATCCTACACGTTTCTTCGGGGTTATTGTTGCTGTTATTGATGATGATGATGATGTAGCTGGTGACGATGCTTCTGCTAATACTACTGTAGTTGTTCTTTTTGTTGTTCCTACTGCAGTGGTTATTAGTGCTTCGGTTGCTGTTGTTGATGATATTATTGTGTCGGCGGTTGTTAATAAATACTACTGGTGATCCTGGTGTGGTCACCAACGGCAGCAGCGGAGAATGAGCCCCTTTTAGGTCTTTTAAAACTGCCAATTTTGGGGGAAGCATACTCCGGCCTGATGGTGTCAAGGGTGGAATTATACTGTCAGTGGCTTGGAGGAAGACAGGGTGGAGCAAGAAGACCCTGGCGAGGAAGGTCGATGATCTTTCTTCGTCCAGCTGCTTCTTGAAGTCCTTGAGCTTCTCAAACTTTTTCTCTCCCTCTGCAAACGCATCTGCTTTTTGTTTTTGCTATTACTGTTGATCTTGAGAAGTATGTTGGTGGGGGGCTTTAAACTGTTAGTGTTTTTCGGGGAATTTTTTGTTGCTGAGGTTCCGCAAATTGAGTCAACCTCCTATTTTTTCCTTCAGTCAGCCAAACCCGCTTTGACTTCTCGGTTATGCCCAACACCTTTGTTGGTAAATGAGAAGTCTCAAACGTAGTGGGGGATGATTTCTTTTCTCCAACAGGAGCGGGAATCGTTATTCAGACTGCAGGCGAGACTACGGGAGCCTCTTTTTTACCTTTCGTTATGGTAGGTGGGAGGGGATTCCTCATATGATGGAACACTTTCTTAGGGGCCTTCTTCCCCGGGCAATCTCTCCACAATGCCAACGGGCTGGTTTCATTCATGTCACAATAAAAGGCAGCCTACGCTCTTCCAAAGCCAATTGGGAATGGTATAGAAGATTTTGTTGCCTATCATGATGTCATACCTCCACTCTCCGTGCATAATGTCGTGAGACACAGACACGATATATCCAAACTGCAACATATATGCAGCTAAATTCTCGTCAATGAGATAGCTAGGAAGTTTATATATTGCTACTGTGGTTCTCAATAGCCCTAAATACTCTTTTCTAAAGATGTACTCTTTAGTTTCAGTAAGGGCGACGGGATCTTCTTTTGTGAGTAGCATTACCCAAAAGCCCTACCCCCACCCCGCAAAAGCGATTTCTTTGAATAAATTTAATCATGAGTATTTCAAGATATTTTCATAATTTTGATTAATAGATCTGATGAATAGAGATATCAGTATTATTCTTATTTTTGCTAAATTTAGACGACAGTTTACCAATGACATCCAGCATACGTATATATATATATAATTTAGACGACAATTTACCCATCGCATCCAGCATATATGATATGTATATGCATATATAAGTATATAAGATATATATATATATATGCATGTGTATTATATACGTATATATATGTGGACCCCCGCATATGGTCAAGCAAACGTAGGACGACCAGCTCGAACATACATACAGCAGCTATGTGAAGATACGGGATGTAGCCTTGAAGACATGCCAGAAGCGATGAATGATAGGGAGAAGTGGTGAGAGAGGGGCTGGGATATCCGTGTTAGCGGCATGACATGAGGATGATGATGATGATGATATATATATATATATATATACTGGCCAATGATTTAGTGACTAAGTATTTTGTGTTATAAATTGAATAACTACGACCAGAAAATCCGGCAAACACTGCGAGTGACATACTGAACCACTGGTCAGTTATTTCGACCTTATTAGGTTTCATCAGCAGTGTATACCGTGATTTCCTCCACTGGAGATCGAAATAACGACCACAGAATGCAGAGCCGAAACTCTATCACCAAACTACTGGTCCACATCGCACACTAGGAATGCTAAATTAACTCGTCATGGTAAATGCGCGGGCAATTAACCTGATGTGTCTTGTAGTAACATCTGTACTCTTACAGAGGACAGTCACCTCCAGGGTTACGTCTTCTCAAGAAGATTAGAGATCCATGTCAGCGCAATCATAACCTCATTGGCAAAGAAATAGATGTACACGAATTTTAGTTATTCAATTTATAATATGATTCCTCTACTTAAAAAAGAAAATGTACATCTATTTCTTTGCCCGAGAGGTTATGCTTACGCCGATGCGTATCTCCAATCCTCTTGAAGGCAAGGATATTGGCAGCATTTACCATTTCAATGAAGAAGACCGTCCGTAAGGCTTGCAGGAAATTCCATAATTATATGGAGGCCGTTGTTGAAATCAATGGCGATTTCTTTGAATAAATCTAATCAAGAGTATTTCAAGATATTTTCATAATTTTGATAAATAAATCTGATATAGAGAGATATTAGTATTATTTTTAATTTTGCTTAATTTAGACGACAGTTTACCTATGACATCCAGCATACCTATATATATATATATTTTTTTTTTTTAGACGACAATTTACCCATCACATTCACTATATATGATATGTATATGCATATATAAGCATATAAGATATATACTTATATATGTATGCGTATTATTTACGTATATATATATATATATATATATATATTTACTAACCCCTATGCACGAACAGGATACGACACAAGGTCAATTTTAAATGGAGTTTAACAAGTTTAACAAAGTTTTCCTTTATATATATATATGTATATATATATTGTTTACGAAACTCAATTTAGTTTAGAGACAAAGCTACTATCGTGAGACACACAGTGAGAATCGAATCCCTGACTTAGTTGCAATAATCTGCCATCTAAGCTTACAAATTATTATCCACAAAGGAGTTGCCGTTGACTTGAAGAAGCGTAGAAGACATCTTCCTTCACTTGTCACGTTAAGTCACGTAGAATAAAAACAGAATGGAAGTAAATTATGGAAAGGAATCCGTTAATTAGGAGAAAATTTGAAAAACGATGTTATCGAAAGTGAAGAATTTATTGTGAAGAAAAGTCGTTTCGGTTTTAATGAACCTTCATTAGGATTTTAAGATGTTAAAACTAGTGTTGATAGAACAACGATGGATCTTTCATGTTCTATTAACAGTGGTTTCACCATCTTAAAGTCCTGATGAAGGTTAATTTAGAACCGAAACGTTTTAATGTCGACTTTCCTTCACAATAAATTCTTCACTTTTGATTACTTTGTTTTTCAATTTTTCTCCATTAATCACAGAAAAAAAGTATTTAATTTTCGGTTTGGTTTGGTTTGGTGGGTTTTATGGCATATCATTTTTATGTAAATAATCTGTTCTATTTAAAACAATTCAGTTTAACATAAGTACACAGTTTAATTGTCAAAAACATTTCAAGAAGTTATATGTAACAATTCAGTTAAGTGTAAATACAATCTTAATGTCAAAAAGCAGTTCTATTTCAAATAATTCAGTAAAGCATAAGCACGCAGTTTAAATGTAAGTACGGTTTAATTGTCAAAAACATTTCTATTTCAAGCTATTTAGTTTACTCAAACAATTCAGTTTAGCATAAATATGCCGTAAGTTCTATTTAACCCATAGATAGGGCCCTATCAGGTGCTACCACTCCGGGCCAGAGGGCACCTCTGGTGGTGTAATGGTTAGCAAGTTAGACTCGCAAACCTACACGAGTGAGTTCGAGTCTCATTGGGTGCCCCATTCATTTGGCCTTGTGCTAAATCGAAGTAAAGACCTTCGTAAATTACTACCACTCCGGGCCAGAGTGGACCTGGGAGCGATGGCAATAAAGGGGTACTCCGCACTCCCCAAAGCTCCAGCACTGCTGGAACCTCACCATCAGATTGTTTAGTGTCATATCCAGGACACTCGTTAGGTTTTTTTTTTTACCCCTCTGCCGAGGTGCAGTCAGTGTATTCTACAGCCCCAGCCGACTGGGCAAAATATTTAATTTTCGTCAAATTTATATATTTATCAGCATAATTTCATCCTTGTCAATGCACTTAATTGACTAGTCAACGCTGCTTACAAAGAGTAGTGGTAGCAAACCTACTGCACTCTTGTGCTGTGCGGTACGCGAAAACTACTAACCGGTACGTGGGATATAAACCTTCTTTTTTAGTGATTTGAGAAACAACAACAGCAAAACAAATCGGGGAAAAATTGCCTTCAAGAATGTTTGTTTTATGCTTGCCTAATATAATTTGAAGGAAATAATTTTAGTTTTATATTAGGAGTTATTTTTCTGAGTTATCTCCCCTTTTCAATTAATTTACCCATCGTAAACCTTAGATTCTCATGAGGACATTTTAGAATTTATTGATTCTTTTAACAGACGGCTTTAAGAATGATTTCAAGCTTTTTGTGTGTGTGTCCTAGGAATGACATTCGACTACATTTGGTGGTGAGACTCAAATCTTGGAATTAAGGGGACGTGAAGAACTCCTTCCTTACCAATACTCGCAGAACTGTTAAATCTTTTACTATGGAAATTTACTAAGCTTTTTGCTTAGATGTGGCACAAGGCCATATGACAGGGGCACCCAATGAGACTCGAACTCACTCGTGTAGGTTTGCTAGTCGAGCCTGCTAACCATTACACCATCAGAGGCGCCTGTTAAATCTTTTACTATGGATTACACTGGTCAACAACAAATTTGTTGTTTGCGTTTTTTTTAGCTGATTTAGGACGAATCTGATGCGCTGAATCCCAAAATCATATTGATTTTGCTCAACCAGGCCAAGTTTTTGAGCTATGGCCACATGTCTTTTACGTCTTTGTTCACATGTACGCATGAGTGGAACATTTTAGAAGAAGTTGGTGGGGGTAAAATGCCATGTCGAATAATTGTTTTGATTGGAAATGATTATTTTAATGACAAGAAGTATTCAGGTCCGATAGTTCTGGGTGATTATGTCGAAAAGGGATCAGTTTGAAGTCATAAAACATTGTTTTCTGTACATGTGGGATAGTAGGGACCGTGCTCAGCATTACACGAAGGACTGGCTTTTGCGGGAGGAATTGGTGCCTTGCAAAGAAAGGAACGTCATCAACGACCCTCTGGTGGACAGAGACAGAATACTCTTCCCACAGCTGTACATCAAGCTCAGCTTAATCAAGCAGTTCACCAAGGTTCTGGACAAGGATGGTGACAGCTTCACTTACTTATGTTTGGCTTTTCCAGGATTGACAAGTTGAAAGCTGGTATCTTTGACGTATCAGAGATCCAGAGTTCAAAAACTCAATGAAGTGGAACTGGAAGCGTGGAAGCATTTGTTCTGGTAGTGAAGAACTTTCTTGGCAACAATAAAGCCAGAAACTACGCAGAACTTGTCAACAACATGCTGACTGCTTTCAGAAACCTGGGCTGCAACATGAGCGTCAAGATGCACTACCTATTTTCATATATGGACCGGTTTCCTGAGAATCTGGGTTCAATGAGTGACGAGCAGGGGGAGAGATTCCATCAGGACCTGAAAGAGATGGAGACCAGGTCGCTGGGACGCGGTCATGATGGCTGACTACTGTTGGAATCTGAAGAGAGACCTCCCTGCCGCTGAGAATTCCAGAAGTTCGAAGAAATGGAAGTTCAAGCCCTGAAGTTTGAACAATAGTGAAGCAACATGCAATTTACGTGTACTTACCTTTATCAATGCCCACCATTCAGTTTATAGTAATGTTTCTATCAGGTAATCAATATATGTTGTTGGCAAAACATTTTTTTCTCTTAAAAACATATTTAGGATGATATGTGTTGACAAAAATCAGCTGATAATGCCACAAAAATGTAATCGATTTTGTCAAAAGATTTGATTTTTTTCAAATCAAACTTGCAAAAAACCCTGACCTGATGGGTAGAAACAGATGCCATTTCCTGATTCAGCAGTGCAAAAATACCCTAAATCAGTTGTAGAAATCTAGACAACATTCAAAAAGTAAAAGATTTTGCCCAGTGTTATTATTGATATTAAACAAAATTACTCATATTAAAAAGCAATACCTAAAACCATGGGCAAATAAATGGTCAGTATCAAAAAGACTGATTAGTGGTAGATAACAGTACTGAAACCATTTAACTGTGCTGATTAATGAGGTCTGACTTGTTTGAAAGTAATATTACCTACAAACAATTCGCTGACAATATATATATATACTTTAAGCATGGCCTGCACCAATTCAAAACATGATTATTGTAACTGTCAAAGTTCATTTGCAGTATGCAAGTGACGGTTTAAAATATGGGAGGCATTTCTGTAGCACCCTATATATATATATATATATATTTTTTTTTTTAAATTTTTTTTATCATACAACGTGTGGAAGCACGTGCGATACCCTAGCCTCATCAGCCGCCAACCAGGGTGATAACACAGTTTCGGTAGCTCAAGGCGGTACTGCCATTTCTGTAGCACCCTATATATATATATATATATATAGTTGGCGACCTTAGTCGAGACTAACTCGAAGGCTTTTCTTTTCAATAGCTACTACAACTAGGTGTAGGGGAGGGCGCTACTCCTTTTCCTGGATTGCTCCACTTACCCTTGATCCAAACTTTATATAATACTGAGTGTTAAGCAAGGTAGCATCAAGTACCATTTTTCGAGTCTTTGGTATGACTCGACCTGGGATTGAATCCCGGTCTCCCGGACCATTGGCGAACACTCTACTCATTAGCCCAACGCAGATATCGAGCACTCTAACTTTGATGGAGAAACAGTCAAGGAGAACTTCCAAATGCACACAGACTACAATAATATCAGGGAACATACTTCAAAACTTTTAAAACTAACATTCGTTTTTCATTTATCGAATTAAAAAAGGATTAAAAATTTCTCATTCTCTCTCTGTCTCTCTCTATATATATATGTTTTTACCCAACCCCTCCGAATGAGCCGGAGGCTATATAAAATCAATTCCTAAGCTTAGTTTAACAAGTTATATGCAGTTTTCCTTCTCTTTGACTGGTTGCCGAACGAAGGTTAACGATTCAAATCTATTTACCCATACCTGGAGGGATAATTATTGGATTCATACCTTTCTCAACGGTATTAGCGGTATGGGAAATTCAGTCACTTCAGAGATTTGGACTCAGGTAGCCGAGCCCACTTTCAACAATTGTAACCGTTACGCAACGAACGCTCCCACATCAATACGTACACTGAAAATCATGAGAAAAGGGATTGTCAGGGATCAAGAATTAATGCATGCATTATAGGTAAAGTATGGCTGCATATATGTATATATATATATATATATATATATATATATATATATATATAATGTATTTTCCGGCATATAGAATTTAGAATTAAAATTACATTAGATTGGGAAAAAATTACGTCACGAAAAGACGAAAACTACTGAAGAGCTCGAAATGTGATATCAGTAAGAAAAATGGAGTAAAACAAAAGATTCTACTTAAGGTCGAATTATAAGAACTCCCCTCGCCCCCAAAAACAAACAAACGAGAATAAGTCAAAATCATTTACGTCATACATTTTTTATTGGCTGGGAGTATTTGTGGCGTAGTGGCTAACGTGTTGTTTTTATTTGTTTTTTTAAAATGTCAAATCAACCTTCGTGGGTTATTTCCTGCCAAAGCCATTCTTGTAGAACACTACTAGTACTATTTAACCTATAGCTGGGTTTCTTTGTTTTATGGCACATCAATCTTCTTGGGTTATTTAATGCCAAAGCCATTCTTGTAGAAGAACACTAGTAGTACTATTTAACATATAGCTGGGTTTCTTTGTTTTATGACACATCAATGTTCTTGGGTTATTTAATGCCAAAGTCATTCTTGTAGAAGAACACTAGTAGTACTATTTAACCTATAGCTGGGTTTTTTCGTTTTATGGCATATCAATCTTTTTGGGTTATTTAATGCCAAAGCCATTCTTGTAGAAGAACAATAGTGGTAGTATTTAACTGGGTTTCTTTGTTTTATGGCATATCAACCTTCAAAGGTTATTTAATGCCAAAGCCATCCTTGTAGATGAACATTTGTGGTACTATTAAACCTGGAGCTGGGTTACGCGCTGGACTGTGACACTGTAGCGAGCGAGTTCGAGCTACAGTGAATCTATTGCGCTTACATTTGGACTAATACCTTTAGGAAAAGTGTGAACCCCGTCCAGATATTGATTAAATAGTACCACTATTGTTCTTCAACAAAGATGGCTTTGGTATTAAATAACCTACGAAAGTTGATATGCCTTTAAACAAAGAAATCCAGTTACAGGTTAAATAGTACCACTATCGTTCTTCTACAAAGATGACTTTAGCATTAAATAAACCATGAAGGTTGATATGCCTTAAAACAAAGAAACCTTGCTAGAGGTTAAACAGTACCACTATTGTTCTTCTTCAAGGATGACTTTGACTTTCAATAACCCACGAAGGTTGGTATGCCATTAAAGAAGCCTTTTTTTAAAATTTTATTGAAAACCTAAACGAGGCTGTCTGCATTTCACATAGCGCTAATCATTATCATCATCGTCATCAGGTCGCACTGCTAGCACGAATTTCCCTGATTCTCTCTCTCTCTCCGTCCCTGCCAATTATCTATCGCTCCCGGCAGCTCTTTGAAACTACATCCTGTGTCCAAACAGAGCAAATGTATATAAGTTTTTGCTGGTTAGCCAACACTAGTTCGTCCATGTGTAGGGATTCTTAGAAGAACGTCACTTATGAGTTGGTCCTGACTCCTCCGGCAGTGTCCCGCATGACTTGTTTGTTTTACTTGGGTGGTTTTAGAGATGGGAGGCAAGAGGCCGTACAGTTGTTGTTTCGTGGGATATGAAGAAGTGCATGAAGCTAGGTATTCTCTCTCCAGCTATGGGTAAATAGTAGGGCAGACTGGGGTCTATTTAGCTTCTATATAAGCAACCTTTCTATAAAGAAAACCTTGTATCCAAACCAGTTCTAGCCCTGGAGAGGGATTGGGTTTCTCCAGGCTCTTTATGCTCAAGGTGCGCTACGTAAGTAGCGCCTCCATCAACACAACCAGGTAACAAGATAAGTCTGTCTCAATAGCTAGAGTATCTCTTGTGGACTAGCCTGCCATACCTTTTCTGGGAGAAATTGAACTGGTCCATGACTACTTGTTTGCTGCTGTTTAGAACAGTAGGGGATGCGAGTAGAACAGTAGGGGATACCAATTCTAAGCACTCTGCTGCGAATTACTAATTCTTACTTACTGGCATACCAAGTGGGTGAAGTGTTCACCAATGGCTCGGAAGACCAGGCTTCAATCCCAGGTTGAGTCATACCAAAGACTCAAAAATGGTTCTTGATACCTACTTGCTTAACACTCATCATTATGAGGTACATATCAAGGATAAAGGGGAGCAATCCAAGGGAAAGGATTAGTGCTCTCCTTAACACCTCAGTGTAGTAGCAAAGGAAAAAGGAGCCTTCGGGTGGCCCTCGATTAAAGTCACCAACTTTATTTTTACTTAGTATACCTAAACAGTCCCAGTTCCAGTATACAACTGTATCAAAACTTGCCGAAAACAAATTTATCAAAAATTGACAATCATTTTCTTGCCCTTACTGCGTGGAAGGCTTAACTTGTTACAGCTGAAAATAACAAAGCAGGTGTTTTTGTTGGCGTAGAGGTAAAGTCAGTGGATCATACGAGGAAAAACAAATCTTTTCTTTGCATATCAGGTATAAATGCTGTTAAAAAGAAACAATGCTCATTTTTTTCTCAACTCCTCACGGCCTTTAGTGCGGTACTCTGTAATAATTCAGCCCAGTCGGCTGGGACTGAAGAATACACAGACTGCTTCTCTGCAGAGGGGTTAGACTTCCCCGACTAATGTCTGGTCCAGTCAGCTGGCACTGTAGAATACACTGACTGCTTCTCTGCAGAGGGGTGAGACTCTACCAACGAGTGTCCTATTTCATGACATTAAACAATCTGATGGTGAGAGTCCGGCCTTGGAGATTTGGGGAATGCAGAGTACCCCTTCATAACCATCACTCCCGGGTCAACTCTGGCCTGGAGTGGTAGGACCTGATAGGGCTCTATCTATGGGTTAAATCGAACTGTTTGACATTTAAGCTGGGTACAAACAAATGACTTGTGCTAAATTGAATTGTCAGAAAAAGAAATGTTTTAGCATTTAATTATGTGTAAACAAATGACTAATATTTAATTGAATTGTTAATGATTCATAGCTATACATGGAACCATTTAATTGCGTGCGAGCAAACGGAGGTGCCCGTGGAGTAATGGTTATCGTCGTAGGAAATGGACACGGCGATACGAGTTCAAATCCCGGACGAGGCTGATTACATTTCACATAACACTAATATCAACCCTTGGGAAAGGTATGAATCCAATTATTCTCCCTCCAGCTATGGGTAAATAGTAGGACAGACTGGCTTCTTCAGCCTTGGTGAGGCAGCTAGTCTAGGAGAAGGTAAACTCTGAATTCAAAACCTGTTAAACTCCGCTTAAAAATTGACCGTGTGTCATATCCTGTCCGAGCGGAGGGGTCGGTAAAGGGAGTAATGTTGAATAGAATAATTAGCGTTCAATAGCAATACTTGTAACCACTTCACTGTACTTAAACAAATGATTAATATTGAAAAAAATATTCGGGTTAGAAATATTTGAAACAATTTAACTGCAAAGAAATGAGTTCAAGCTCATTTGAAATGTTATCAGCATAATATTTAGAAATCATATATATTTAATTTATATGTATAAACAGGATTTGGCATTGAATAACTTATCCGGGTTGATATGTCATAAAACCCAACCAACCTCTCAGATAACTATTGTCCGTGGAAGCTTTGATGTATTTTTTAATATATTCTACCAGTGATATCTTAAATCATATAAACAGTTATAGATATATAGATGATCATCATTATCTGTATGTGTGTGTGTGTGTGTAGCCGAATTTTTTTGTACTCGGCTCTGTGTGTGTGTGTGTGTATTCAGTCGAATTTCATACGATTTTCTGTTTACTGGTCTCTATTTTCCACTGACAGCACGGATTTCTTTGAATCTCTCTCAATATCTGTCCCTATCAGCCATCACTTTTGGAAAGTCCTTGAGATGACACCTAGTGTCCGCACAGAGCTGATGAATGTAAGTTTTTGCTGGTCGGCCAATTTTGGTTGGTTCTTACTTCTCCGGCAATGCCCAGCATGTCTTGTTCCTCTTACTTGGATGGCTTGTAAGATGGGAGGTAAGTGGCCGTACAGCTGCTATTTTGCAGTGTACTGGTTTAAATAGTTTACAACTGTTACACCGAAACAGTCGTTAACTTTTGGAATGAACATTTTTCAATCTCTTATATAGAAATAACCATCTGCTTTTGATATATATATATATATATATATATATATATATATATATTACAATAATTACTTATATTGTAATGTTGCATTGACCAATAACACTTAAGAAATTCTGTATGGATTTATATCATCAAGCCTAAGTTTGAACTTAACCTCAATAACATTCTGTTCTGAGTACTCCATTTATAACGCAGCTCAAGACAGAATGAATAATAAATAAATGAAAAGCAAATAAAGTGATTCCGAAAAACATGTCTACGAAAAGTAAATGCTTGATTAATTGACATAATGAGTGCTGATACTGAGTGTTTTTTCTGTTTCCAGGGGACTCCCTCCCAGTCAACACTTACTTTACCGAGCTAAGTTCATAGATTGGCGCCTGAGGCGCCTCAATATGGGGAATACCGAACGAATTAAGCATTTTTAATTAGCTGCATATGTCTCAATTCGTGCATGGCTCCCCGCTGTAAAATGAGCTTGTGTCATATCCTGGCTAAGTGGGAAGTCTGTTAAATACCTCAATTAATTTTTTTTATATAGATTGAAAAACACTTCAACAAAGACTAATTGTCTTCTGTTCTCAACTGTGAT
Source organism: Sepioteuthis lessoniana (assembly GCA_963585895.1). NCBI lineage: Eukaryota > Metazoa > Mollusca > Cephalopoda > Myopsida > Loliginidae > Sepioteuthis > Sepioteuthis lessoniana. Next base: position 66,614 of record CAUZXS010001877.1, read on the forward strand.
AAATTGGTATTAAAACAAAACAACAGAAAACAAAAATCAGTGGAGAATAGAGACCAGTAAACAGAAAATTGTATGAAATTCGACTGTATACACACACACACACACAGAGCAGAGAACAAAAAATTCGACTACACACACACACACACACACACACACACACACACACACACACACATACACACACTAAGCCGAGTACAAAAAATTCGACTATACACATCCACACACATCCACACACACATATAGAGCAGAGAACAAAAAATTCGACTATACACAGACATACACAAGCACACAGCACAGAGTACAAAAATTCGACAACGCACATACATACATTCTGAGCAGAGTAAAAAAAAACGACTATAAACACACACACACACACACACACACACACACACACACACACACACACACACACACACAGAGCTGAGTACAAAAAATTCGACGATACCCACACATACACACACACTGAGCAGAGTACTAAAAATTCGACTATACACACACACACACACACACAGTACAGCACAAAAAATCGACTATACACACACATACACAGAGCAAAACACTAAAAATCTGACTATACATACACAAATACATACCAGAGTAGAACATAAAAAAATCGACAACACACACACACACGCACACACGCACACACAAACAGAGAACAGAGCCAGACAATTCTTCTATATATACGAGAATCCTTAAATATGTTTCCAGACTTTTTTCGTATGGGCACTTTTATTGATAGTACACTCATGAAACTCTAGTTCCCTTCAAAGTAATCTCCTCCGGCTGCAATGCACTTGTACCGTTCCAACAACTTATGCAAGGCCCCATGGAAGTCCTCTTGTGTGAGCGTGTCAATGACCTTCCTCACAGCCTCTTTCATCTCCTTAATTGTCTCATAGCGACAGCCTCTGAGCTTAGGGAATAAGCAAAAGTCACAGGGAGCAAGGTCTGGACTATAGGGAGGCTGAGGAACTGTCTTGATGCCCATCTTAGTCAAATAGTCTGTGACAAGGATGGAGTTCTAGTCTGGTGCATTGTCCTGGTGAAAATGCCACTGACCCGATTTGAAGAGTGCTGGCCTCTTCCGACGGAATCTCTTGCTGAACTCCCTTAAAACCTCAGCATAGTAACCCTAACCCTAACCCTTTGGCCAATCAACTCTGGTGTACTGACTTCCTTTCTCCTCCCACACCTCTCATCATGCCTCACAGACTCCCTGCCTTCCTTGAATCTCCCATGCCACTCAAAAACTGATGTTCGATTCATGCAAGATGGACCAAAAGCAGTCTGAAGCATTCCATACGTTTCTGTAGCATTTTTTCCAAGTTTAAAACAGAATCTTATTGCATATCGTTCTTCTAAAGTGTCCTCACGTCCAAATTGCATTTTTGAAATTCACCAGCTGTAACAATTAGGCTTTAGTAGGATGTATTCCAATTGCTGCTGTAGCTGTTTATTTGAACCTGAAATCATAAAAATTGGTCAGTCATCTCATAAGATGTATAGCAGTAACATAGTAAATTTTCAAGAGTCTACGACAATTTTAAATTCTTGTACAAAAAGTCTGGGCACTTATTGAATGCACCATGTATATATATATATATATATATATATCTCAATAGTCATCCACAGACAGATCTGCTTCGTTCTATCAGAACAAATCAGTGTGGCTAGACAGTAGCTACCCATAGCTGGGATCGAAACCCGGTTTGACTCAAACGCCAAGTCGAAGCCTCTAACCATTCAGCCACGAGCAGCTATTAGCTGCGAAGTAAATTTTAAACGGTTATGAATCACAATTACTATTGTTTACTTACATCCGTTCAACGGCTACCGAGACCTCAATTCAAATACGAAGAGGCTTGCAATGAACGCTAATGGCAACACGATTACTTCTTCGCCAGAGAACTCAACCCTACGGGGGTAGGGGAGTATATATATATATATATATATATATATATATATATATATATATATATATTTCTTTAAGAAAAAACAAATCTGGTTAAATTAGGATTATAAATTTATTTCCATCCTGTTATGTGTTTTTGATATAAATCAAACCCTCCCCCCAAAAAATTAACTGGACTTCTTCAGATCTTATGGATAAAATAATTCAGAATAGGCACAGGAAAGAAGGGTGGGAGGGGATAGAAGAGGGGTGAAGAGTTTTCTCCTCATTTAGCCCACTTCCGGGGTTTTTTTTATAGTAAATTAATTTTTTAATTTTAATTTTTTAAAATTCTAAATACTTTTCGACTTAAAACTCCAGATTTAGTATTAATTTAGATAAAATAACTTTATTTAATAAACCTAATTTTGAGATTAAATTGCAATCTAGATTGATTAATCCCTCAAAAACAGAGTTAGATAAGGTATCAAAAAATATTATTCAAAATATTGTAACGAATGTGAAAAAGGCTAACCATAGTAATCTTTGGAGAAACTCGTTTGACACCATTGAATGGTTTAGGAAGATTAAAAATAAGAGTAAAGCTACTTTTATGCAATTCGATATTATTGATTTTTATCCTTCTATAACTAAAAATACTCTGATAGATAGCATTAACCACGCCCGAAAATATGTAGATATAACTGAAGAGCAATTTGAAATAATATTAGCTTGTAGGAAAACAGTTCTAAAAAATAATGAATCCACGTGGGTAAAAAGTGGTTCTGATAATGTTGATGTCCCTCTGAGGTGTTATGATTCCTCAAAAATAGCTGACCTTGTGGGTTTATATATATTAGATATTATTAGCAGGATTATTAGCTCGGAACAGATGGGTTTATATAATTGTGATGGGTTAATATATATCCCAAATAGTAATGGCCCAAATAGCTCAAGCATACAAAAGAAGATTATAAGGGCTTTTGAGTTTTTAGGATTCAAAATAGAAGTCTTATCAAATAATAAGATAGTTAATTTCCTGGATGTGACCCTAGACCTTTCGAATAACACTTATAAACTGTTTATAAAAACTGATCAGTACCCTTCATATATTAATGTTGACTCGAATCACCCTAAGACCATAATTAAACAGGTCCCAAAAGCAGTAAATTTGAGAATAAGAAATTTATCAGCAAATGAGAAAATATTCCAAGAGAGTAGTAAGATCTATATGGATGCCCTTAAAAATAGCGGTTTTAGGGAAGAGTTTACCAATCAAGAAGAAAAGATACCTAATGATATTAATAAAGAAAAAAATAAGATGTATGGTCATAAAAATAGAAAAAGAAAAATTATATGGTTTAACCCCTCTTTTTGTAGACTAGCTAGTATAAATGTCGGTAAATATTTTTGGAAACTGATAGATAAGCACTTTAAACATGATAATATACTACATTATATATTTAATAGAAAAACGTTAAAAATTAGTTACTCCTGCACGAAAAATATTTTTCAAATTATCAATATTCATAATAAAGAGATAATTAAGGAATTTCAGGACCGAACAAATACAATAGTAATTTCAGGACCGAACAAATACAATAGTAAAAAACGAATGTAATTGTAAAACTCGAAATAATTGTCCTATGAATGGATTATGTAACTTAAATAATGTAATATATCAAGGAATTATTTACCCAAAAGAGAATATTATGGATAAAAAAAAACTTATATAGGAATTTCCTCCACGAAATGGCAAATTAGATACGCGAATCATAAATTTTCTTTCTCCCATGAACATTTGAAACACCAAACAGCCCTATCTAAGCATTTTTGGAGTTTGAAAAATAAAGATTTAACCCCTGAGATTCAATGGTCCATATTGAAAAAGTCAAATACTCCAAAATGTTTTGATTGTAGATGTAATCTATGCCTAGAGAAAAAATACAAATAATGATAAACTCAGACCTTGAAAAATTGTTAAATAAGAGATGTGAATTAATAGCTAGATGTAGACACAGGAATAAATTTAAACTTTAGAAAAATTATCATAGATAATGCTTAAATAAAAAAAAGAACATAGGATTAAATTGAGATTTAAGGTAAATGAATAAAAATAAAATAAGATAAAAAAAATTGAGAAGAAACCATATCTTGTATACGTACTCTTCAATAAAAGGGTAACTGAATTAATAGGCACGAAAATAAAATTGAAATTTTTAAAAAAATTAATTTTAATTTTAAATTTTGAATTTAATTTAATATAAGTATTACTGTATCCTTACGTAAAGCTATTAAATAAAGTTATTTTATCTAAATTAGTATTAAATGTGGAGTTTTATGTCGAAAAGTATTTAGAATTAAAAAAAAATAATAATTTACTATAATTCCAACCGGCCATAAAGTTTAAAAAAACCGGAAGTGGGCTAAATGAGGAGAAAACTCTTCACCCCTCTTCTATCCCCTCCCACCCTTCTTTCCTGTGTCTATTCTGAAGTATTTTATCTATAAGATCTGAAGAAGTCCTATTAATTTTTTTTGCTGTTTTTGATATAAATCAAAAACACATAACAGGATGGAAATAAATTTATAATCCTAATGTGACCGGTTTTGTTTTTTCTTAAAGAAATTATTGCTCTGTAATGTCTGTTACATTGAGCTCTTTACCAGGAAAATTTAAATGTTCACTCTTGAATGGTTTTTTTTTGTCCTGATGGAATTACTCCCAACTCCGGTTTAACTGGACCGAATAATACTATATATATATATATATATGTGTGTGTGTGTATGTGCGTTTGTATATATATACACAGGCATGCAAACACAGTGTAGAACCCCAAAAATTCGACTACACACATACACAAAGCAGAGCACAAAAATTCAACAATGCACACACACACACACACATGGACAAAACAGAGCACAAAAAATCGACAACACACACACACACACACACACACACACACACACACACACACACACACACACAAAGCAGAGCACAAAAATTCAACAATACACACACACACACACACACACACACACACACACACACACAAAGCGGAGCACAAAAATTCGACTCTAGTCGCACATGGCACTGAGAGGGTTAATAAATCTAAATCGAGACATCATGGGTTACATAATCTGCTGATTTATGCAAAATTCATTCTGTTCAGTGCATAACACTAAACTGCAACTGATGGTGAGGCTTCAATTCTGGAGCTCTGAGGAAAGTAAAGTACCTCTTCATTGCCATTACTCCCAGGTCCACTCTGAGTCGGAGAAGTAGTCCCTGTTAAGATTCTATCTATGGGTCAAATAGAACTGTTTGAAAAGAGAGGAATTCTTGATACCATATAATTGTGTGCAAACTAGTATTTATAGATAAATAAAAGTGTAATCTAAAAAATACAATCGATCATTAAAAATATGGTTTTATATTACAATTAAACATTCATAAATAAATCGAATTTCAGCATTTGATAACCCATAAGGGGTTGATATGCTGTTGAACAAACGAGCCAAACCAAAGAAAACTTACAAGGTGTGTTCAAAAAGTATTAAGACTGAAGCTGTACTTACTAAGACAGAAATGAACAATGAATGAAACGTTAATTTCTTCAAAATAGTCTCATTAGCATCTAGCACACGTATTCCAGCGACTTTTGAAACTACACTTTATATGGTGTAAAGCTGGATTGTCGTATTTCTTTTACTGTACTTCACATGGTGAAATTTTACAATCAGGGTGAATTTTCAGTCTAGGAAACAAGAAAGGTCTGTTGAGTAGAAAAGGTTGTTGCACTTGCATGATTCTGTTTCGTCAAAAAAAAAAGTTTCGTTCCAAAAGTATCAAGACTGGTTCCATACATTTTTTTCAGTTTGGCTCTGACTCGTCTAAACAACAGGCTAGTCATCATCTCCAGTCCCTGTACCAATCCTTTGATGACTGTACAGAGTGCATCAATTATAATTGGTATCTCCGTCACCTTCATGTTCCATAGTTTTTTCAGTTCTCTAGGTAGTTATCTTTCTTTCAATTTTACCCTGTGGTCAGCCAGAACGTCAAAGTCCACTATTAGGCGGTTTCTCTTTTTTTGTTGCCTATCACTAGGTCTGGTCGTCTGACCGAGATTAGATGATCCGTTTGTATCTCAAAATCCCCCCCCCAAATATGTACATCTCATTTTTCAATGGTCTCCTCTCATCCTCTTATTTCCATGTCCTCCTTTGTGTGACTGTATAAAGAGCACCATTCAGTCTATGCGAGTTTTTCGCACGTTTTAACAGATTATTTTTCATTGAAGTCTGAGTGACAGCAAGTCTCTTCATGTCTCCAGCTCACTTCTAAGCATTCTGTGGTCTGGATAATCTTGATTCTTCCTCTGATCTCTAATCACCCCATTTTCTTTTTCAGGCTTTTAGGGACCATTATACAGGCACCAGTTACAATTGGTATCACTGCCATTGCCATGTTTGATATCTTTTTCAGCTCTCTATTTGTCTTTTCGTTTTCTTTCATTTTCACTCATTGGTCTGCTGGAACGGCAAAATCCACCCAATGACAAGCTCTTTTCTTCTTGTTAATTAAAACTTGTTCTAGTCGAGAATGGATGATTTGTTTATATCTTAATCCCAGAGAATTTTATGCTTGGTTTGAGAATGTGTGTGTGTGTGTGTGTGTGGGGGGGAATCACACCTTTCCCATGGGTATTTGTCTGAAAGTGAACGTAATAGCACGACTGGAGTTCGAACTCGCTTATTACGATTCCGCAATCCAACGCTTTAACCATTACATCACGAGGACACCCCCAGAATTTTATGTGTCTCATTTTCTAGAACAGATTCTATTTAGTGCATGTACCATCTGTCAGTATGATCAAGTTTTAATCTCTTGCACAATTCTCAGTGAATCCCCTCTCCCACCCATCATGCCAAGTCTTCTATTCCTTTTGTGCAAGTTTTCTGTATCCAAGTATTATGTGATAAACCGTTTCATCTCTGTCACCACATAGCCTACACTCGCTATTCTGTTGCGTATTATCAATTTTTGTTTTAATTCGTTAATGTGTTAATTTGTTCTTTTATTAAAAGAGATTCAGTTTTTCTTTCTTGAATTTTCCTCTCCTTTGCCATACACAGGTACTCTCGAGGGCAATTTCCTTAGTATTCATCTAGTTGTTTTTGTTCCTAGTTTCTAGATTTTGTTATTTTACTATTTGTTCTTAAGTTATTTCTGTTGATACTCTTGTTGGCGGCTGATTTAAATCAGTCTTTCTTGGCTCTTCTTTCTTTTATAATCCTCAAGTTCATGAATTGTTTCATCTACATAATCTTCAATTCCTTCGATTCCCCTTCCGCCTTCTTTTCTTGACACATAGAGTCTGTCAGAGTCATCTCTCATGTGTAAAGCCTTGTACATTGTCAACAATTTCCTTATTCTTTGGTCTATCTCTCTGAATTATTCCCTTGTCTATTGTAAGAATGGTCCTGAATATCTTATGATATTTTACTTACGATAAGTTTTTCATCACAGATCAAACTTATATTTTTTCCACTGTAGTCTGAGTCACAGGAAGTCTCTTCAGGTCTCCAGGAATCTTCTACGTATCCTGTCCGATTTTAATGGTTCCGTTATTTGGATGGTTTTGGTTCTTCCTCTAATGAGTTCATCGAATCTATTTTTCCAGTTCTAGGAGAATGTTCCGACGGCCTCAACTTCAATTGGTATTACTGTCACTTACATATACCACAGTTTTTTTCAGTTGCCTTCGTTCAAGTTCAACATAAGACGGCAAAATCCACTAGTGACAGGTCCTTTTTTTCAGCAACAATTAGGTGACTAATTGTTTCATCTCCATCATCATATACTCCCCACTTGCTATGGTCTGTCATTTTGTTCTTTTTTGTTAATTAAAACTAGGTCTAGTTTCCTGGATTGGATTAGATGCTCCATTTGGATCTCAGTTCAAGAGAGTTGTAGGTGACTAATTGTTTCATCTCCATCACCACACATTCTAAACTTGCTATTCTCCATCATTTTGTTCTTTTTTGTTAATCAAAACTAGGTCTAGTTTCCTGGATTAGATTAGATGCTCCGTTTGCATTTTAGTTCCAGAAAATTTTTTGCGTTTCATTTTCAAGGAAATATTCTGGTTTGTGCAGATACCATTTGTTAGTATGGTGGAATTTATATATATATATATATATATATATATATATATATATATATATCATATTATATAGTTAAATATATATATATATATATACTGTCATGTGTTATGCTCCTGAGAGGAGATAAGTAAAATCAATATCCCCTACCCTTCTGTGTTTGAATTAACAGGCCCCAATAATTGACCGTTAAAAGAAGGATATGAATGAAGGTTTAATTCCTCGCGGCCGAAGTAACGAATCCAGTTAGAATGTAGGTCAAGATATCTGCACTCCATAACCCCAACCGGTTGGACAGAGAAGGGGATACAGAGGTCAGTATAGTAGCCCGAATAAATAGCATGACAGGGGGAGGTAGAGGATGAAGAAAGAGGCTAAATAATTGGCCAGAACCCTAAAGCCGGAAGTAGTGCCCTTTTCGTCAGAGGAAATAGGGAAAAAGAATTTCAGTTTTTAGGACGGAGGTCGCCGTGAAAGGACGTGCTGATCTGATGCCAAAACTCCAGGCGAAAAAGCGAAACAGAGTTCTTGGACAGGAAATAACAGATGCCTTCAAGCCGAGCTCTACAGAATCCCGCTAGCCCGTAAAAGAAAAGAAATCTCAGAAGAAACCCGTCGAAAAAGCTAAGTAAACCTTAAAACCGTTTTCTCCCTCCACCCTTCCTAAGCATTGCAATTATATGTCCTCTTTCTCTCAATTTTAAAAAAAAGCATATAAAGAATTATATGCTTTAAAAAAAGAAGAGAAATAGAATGAAAAGATTCATTTCATAAATTGTAAACGAATGAGTGGACTTTGCTACCTTCTCAAGGTTCAAAAGAAAAGATAGAAAAGTATAAAGAAAAGAAAAAAAGAAGAAAGAGACATTTATGTTGGAGACTGTTTGCCGAGAAAATATAGCCGGCCCCTGTAAATATTTATTTGGACCTCGACTATTAAAATGTCCTATTCGCCTTTAAAAACATTACACGGGAAATTGGAATTGTCGACTACAGTAAAGAATAATATTTCATCTCAACATAGAGGCCCATATCTTCCATTATCCTAGGGGGTAGGAAGATGAAGTGGTCTGGTGGGTGTGTGTAACGTGAAATTTGGAAACTCCCTTGCCAGCGGCGATCAGTCTAGCCCCAAGTTAACCCCCACATTATCTGCTAGTTCCCATGTGCCCGAAAAAGGAATCTTAACTAGGACTTATTTTGCGAGGGATCAAATGTCAGACTGCCCGACTTCACACGTGCGTAAAAATAAACTCCCGTCCTGGGATAAATATTTTATGCACCGTCACAATACATACTTACATATATTTATATCATATTATATCATATTTTATAGTTATATATATATATATATATATATATATATATATATATATATATATATATATATTGTCATCCACAGACGGACTGTTTCGTTGTATCACAACTTTTCAGTGTGGCTAGACATTTAGGACGCTTCAAGCTGGAATTGAAACCTGCCTAACTTTACGGTTGAGTTAGTATCATACCGCTCGGTCATTAGTCGGCAGACGTCGGCTCGGGAATTATAAGGCATTACGTAGTAGCTTTCGTTTGTTTAGATTTTGCCTTACCGGATACCAGAGTGCTCGATTCATTCGATTTGCTTTACGCAGCCATTAATTCATTCGCCAGAGTGCTCAACCCCCAGAGTTCGATCTCGTTTACTACGATTCCGCAGTCCATCGTTTTAACCATTACATCACGAGGATACCCTCCTCATCTTTATTTAAGTTTTAAATGTTAAAATCAAAGAAAATTTAAGCTCAAGTTTTGAGACTTCTGGATCACATCGCGTATATTGATATCGGTTGTAGTGACAGTTGAAATCCTACATGAATCCATACCGACATGAAGAAATTGACCAAAGCTCATATCTATCAGGCTACCAGAAGTTGAGTCGACATTTTTATTTTTATTTTGATCTGACTAGTTTACATGGTTGAGATTCCCCACTCCTTGAATGTTACCCCCCCCCAACAAACAAAAAACAAAAAAGCAAACAAAAATCTTATTTCTCTATCAAATGGATCAAGTGCTGGTCTGCTCGTCTGAATTCAACTCCGAAATGAAAACATCGATCCAGAACGAAGTTGGACAATCGGATAAGTGGGCAAGCCGGATAAACAAAGTTGGATTCCGATTCTATCGATTTCTTTTTACTCGGTTTCGTTATCTAAAAATAATGGCAAAAATATAAACAAATAAAGTAATTCCGAAAAACATATCACCAAGTGTGAGTCTAACGGGCAAAAAAAGAAGTCCAGGTTGTCCGATGTTTTACACATCGTTGGCCACAATGCGTTTCCACTTCGTTTTTGATCTCTCCTTTCTTCTTCATATTACCCTGAATCGTTCGACAATTTCACCTTCCCATCGTCGTGGAGGTCTTTCCAGTGGGCGTTTCCGGTCTCTTGGATACCGCTCGACAACTACAAGGGTAGTTTATGAACCATGTGACCTGTCCGGCCCATCGGAACTTCTACGTTCGCAACTTCATCTCACGTTCGGTTCTTCCTTCAGGCGTGTCTCCCAGAGCCAAAGCACAAAGCACCCCATCTCCTTCTCCTCACTCACTCCCATTCGATGAGACAGTTCGGTGCTCTCTGCCAATGACCTGTAGTTATAAGTGCATATGGTGAGGGTTGTTTTTCGATTCATTGGCGGCCTACAGACACCTGAGACCTCTAAGCAGCTTCTGGACGCTCGGATTTTGCTACATCGCTGGAGAGCTGTTCGATTGTCCTGCATCTGTTTCTAACATTCCCTCTGCTAGTTCTTCGCTCAGGCCTTTCTTACTCGCCCCGGTTTAGCTAGTTTCAACCTCTACCGAATAAAACCACGTGCTCGTATTTGCGAATCAGACATTCCGTCGAGTTGGTTGTTCGGCATAGATTTGTAGCTTTGTTGGACCTGCCAGGGAAGGAAGGGGAAATCCAGTTAATATTACTATCAAAATGCCATGACCACTGCTGAGCCGCGACGAGGCACTGATGTAGCATTTTTTAAACTAAGATTTTTCTTAATATTTCATGAAAAACACAATAATTTTGATTCACTGCATATATGTTGTATAGCCATGATACAACTATACAAATATACGGATATGTGAAACCTTCACATGCATAGGAATCCAGAAACACTGACGACTTTATTTAGTTCAGGTACGAAACGTTTATTAACTTCTTGAGTTTAGTCTTTCGACACGAGGAGAGAGAGACATAATTTTTACTATGCTGACTGTTCCATCTGACCCCACAAACGCGCGGCGCATCCCGTAGGCCACAAACTGGCCTCGCCTCGTCCAGCTTCAAATCTCAACTGGCCTCGTCCAGCTTCGGGTCTCAACTAGCCTCCCCCAGGTTCAAATCTCAACTAACTGCTTTTTTTCAAAATCACCAAGAATTCCAGCCCATCGCTTCCGGGCATGACGTCATTCGCGCCCCTGTTTCATTTCCTATCTGGGTTTTTTATCAAGACATCTGTGATTGTCACATCCTCTGCACGCGAGCGTGAACCCCTGCGCTCAATGTGTGTACCTGCACGTGCACTAAGCCGAATAGTTCTAAGCCTCACTAAACCGAATGATCATTGGATGAATTCCCTGGCTACGATGCTAAACTGCATCTAATGGTGAGGCTCCAGTTCTGGAGCTATGAGGAGTATGGAATATGCTTTGATTGCCATTACTCCCGGGCCCACTTTGACTCAAAGTGATAGTACCTTCTTGGGTCCCATCTACTAGTAAAAAGTTATGTTTAAAAATCATTTGTACTGTATAGATAGAAATACTCGAACAATATGACGACAAGGAAATTATTTATATTAGATAAGAATACTTAATACCATATAACTATGTTGTGATGATTATTATTACTTGATGCGTTGAAACTATTAGTATTAGATAGGAATACTTGATACCATATGACTGTGTTGTAATTATTAGTATTAGACAAGAATACTTGACACGATTTGAGATGAAATTATTAGTATTAGATAGGAATACTTGATACCGTATAAATGTGGGAAAATTATTTGTATTGTCACATGGTGTCCCACTGAGAAGATAGAAATAAGATTACTACTATTCCCCGTGCGTGAATTAACAGTAGCAAGCGGTCAAAGTAAAAAATGTGGGTCAGAGAGGAGACCAACAGATGTTGGTACTCTGTGACCTCACTCGGATCGCCTGACATGGGAAGGAAGAAGTTAGAAGCCAAATGATTGGCTGGGACCCTAAAACGGAAGTGGCACCTTCTTCCCGTCAGCGGAAAAAGGAAAAGAGAAAGTTAGTTGTTGGACAGGGTTCGTGGCGGACGGAACTAAAGCCAAGCACTCCGGGTAAAAGAAGACGAAAGAGATATCTCAGACACGAAGGAGTCATTTCTTCAAGCCAGTACTAAAAATAGCATAAAGTCTATTAGCCCGTAAAAGAGGAAATATTCTCCACAGGAACTCATCGAAATAGGATAAGTAAACTTTGGGACTGTTTCTCCTTATACCCAATTATATATACTCTCTCTCTCTCTCTCTCAAGTTGAAGAACGACTGAAAACGAAAGAAAAGAAAAGAAGAAAGACATTTGTGTTCACGCACTATTCATTTATAATATATTTGATACGTTGAAGGTGTATATCTGTGCGTAGTTAAAAGGATTGATATATTTTAATGTTTCCACGTGCTCGAAGTTGTTATTTGTAGTGTCTGCTACGAATTTGTTATGTCATGTTTCTTTTCCAGCTTCACGTCGCCTTATGTTATCTTGCTTAAAATTGTCCTATTAATTCCTTTAAAATATCACACGGGAAACCGGAATTGCCGACTACTATAACTTATATTATTACGTCTAAACCCAGAGGTCCATATCTTACATTGTTCTAGGGGAGGAAGACTAGTGGCCTTGGTGGGTGTGTGTATAGTGTGGAATTTGGAACCCCTTGCCAGCGGCGGTCAGTCTAGCCATAAATTAATCCCCCACATAATATGCCAGTTCTTATATGCCCGAGAAAAAAACTCTGAACGAGGACTTATTCTACAAGGGATCAAGTGCCAACCTGCCCCGTCTTCACACGTGCGAAAATAAAGTCCAGTTTTGGGATTAGAAAATTTTTCGCGTCACAGTATTAACAATATTTACTTGAAGCTCTAATTGTTTACTAAGGATTATTATTAGTTACTTGAAGCCAAACAACCGTGTGCAAATTATTTGTATTGGATTGGAATACTTGAAACTATACACACGCGTGGTTTGGTTGGGTTTTATGGCGTATCAACTATTGTAGGTTATTTAATTCCAAATTCTCTTTATGCATATATTCTAAATACATATGATTTGGTTTCGTTGGGTTTCATGGCATATGAATCATTCTAGGTGATTTAATGGCAAATCTTCTTTATACATATATATACATATATATTAAGTATATATGATTTGTAAACACATTTTGTTGATAACATTTTAAAGTAGTCTAAGCTCATTCTTTTGCACACGGTTAACTGGTTCTAAGTATTGCTATGTATTACTGACTATTCAATTAAACATCGGTGATTAAATGATCAAACAGTTCTATTTCTAACAATTGAATTCATAAGTCATTTGTTTGCACTCAGTTTAAATATCAAACAGTTCTAATTAACCCATAGATAAGACCCCATCGCGCTAGTGAGGCCCTTGGAGCGATGGCAATTAAGTGGTACTCAGCATTCCCCAAAGCTCCAGCATTACTGGAGCTTCAAAATCAGATTGTTTAATATCATATTCAGGACATTCGTTGGGGGAGTTCTTGCCCCTCTGCAGGGAAGCAGTCGGTATATTTTACTGCCCAAGTCAACTGGGCTATTTTTTATTTAATGGCATATCAACATCCGTGGGTTATTAAACAGTCACAACCATCCTTGTAGAAGAACAATAGTGGTACTATTTAACCTGAAGCTGGGTTCCTTTGTTTATTGGCATACCAACATTTGTGGGTTATTTAATGCCAACGCCACTCTTGTAGAAAAACAATAGTGGTAATATTTAACCTGAAGCTGGGTTCCTTTGTTTTATGGCATATCAACATTTGTGGGTTATTAATGCCAAAGCCACTTTTGTAGAAGAACAATAGTGATGATATTTAACCTATAGCAGGGTTGATAAGATGGTTCATGCCTTTCCCAAGTCTATTAAGACGTTTTGACCCATAGATAGGACTCTTTCAAGTGCTACCATTCTAAGCCAGAGAGGACCTGGGAACAATGGCAATGAAGGGGTATTCCGCATTCCCTAAAGCCCAGCATTACTGGAGCCTCGCCATCAGATTATTTTGAGTCATATCCTGGACACCCGTTGGTGAAGTTTTATCCCCTTCCAGTGATGCAGTCGGTGTATTCTACAGCCCCAGTCTACTGAGCCAGCAAGTAATTTGCACGTAGTTATATGTTTTCGAATATTAATTCTTTTTGAACAGATTTATTTGACCCCTACGACATTAACTGGTAAAAATGTGTAAAATAATTAGTCAAGACTTTTATTGTTTTGTTAATTTTACGGTACGTCAAACCTTTTTTGGTTTATTTTATGTCTATGTCTGTTTAATATTTATGGGCTCCAATAATATACGGCAAAAAATGTATCTTCAATCGTTTATACAGTTAAACGCTTCGTTATCTCAAAAAGAGATATTGCTGACTCATAGAAGAGACCCTAGCAAGTACTATCACTTCGTGTCAAAGTGAACCTGAGAGTAATGGCCCAGAAGGAATGATTCTACACACAAGAATTTGGAGGCCCGCGTAGCATATGTAATCATCGTAGGAAATAGTGAGCCAAATTCAAATCCTGAATGAGACTGGAGAGAGAGAGAGAGTTTCTGTGGCGTAGTGGCTAACGTGCTGGACTGCGAGATCGTTGTTGGCGAGATCGAACTCGAGGTGCGGTACTACGTTCACTTTCGGACTAATACCCTGTGGAAAGATATGAACCCTTTTATTCCCCGTCCCAGCAATGGGTTTAAATAGAACCACTGCTTTTCTTCTACAAGGATTTCTTTCGCATCAACAAACCCACGAAGGTTGACATACCATTAAACAAAGAAACTAAACTGAATTGAAAGAGGCTATTAGCGTTTCACTGTGTACAAATACTTTTGGGAAAGGCATGAATCCATGTATCTTTTCAAGTCTCCCCCTCGCGTTACGGGTAGATCGTGGTGCAGACTTGGTAAGGCAACCCATCTAGGAGAAGGAAAACTCTGAATTCAAAACCAAATATATATAAGTCGTTAGGGATCCCTCCTTGCTACTGGTACCATTTAACCCGGAATAACATGTCACATGTTACTTAGAGAGTTGATGGGCACCAACAAATAACCCGATCATTGTCCTGAGAATGATCGTGAAAGAGAATTATCGTCATGGCGCGCCAACGACCTAATCGGTTTAGGAATATTGTAACATAGCCATTCGAAATATGGGAAATGTACATAGAATGTTCATAACGCACATAGGAATCCCGATACAAAAACACGACTTCTTGGTTCAGGTACGAAACTTTTTTATTACCTTTGAGTTAAAAGGTTTTTCGGCATAAGGAGAGAGATACACATTCTTTCTATGCTGACTTTTCCATCTGTCCCAAACCACGTGTGACACCTGCCACAAGGCATCGGCGAGCGAGCGATAGTCAACCTTCTTTCTCCGAGGCAGAACTCAAATAACTGACTTTTCTCAAAAATCTCAGCCCACGCCTCCGGTGCGTGACGTCACTCACTTCCCTGGTCACATCCGCTATCTGGGATTTTTATTGTGACATCTCTGACTGACACGTCCGCTCCCGTGCGCGCGTGAACACCTGAACACATGTTTGCACCTAACTAACCCATGCACTGAGCGAAAGGTTCTCAGCCTAACTAAACCGAAAGGCAAAATATACAAACCGAAATCCCTCGGCCATTACATTACAATATGACAAGGTGAAAAGGGAAAAGGGTTTCGGTTTTGTAACAATGTGTTTGTTTGTTTCTTTTGTCACCGAGATCAAGTGACAAACTATCTTCTTCGTCAACCTACAATATCTGCACAAAGTAACATTTTTCTTATTTGGTTGCCGTGACCACGACATTCTACATAGCGTAGGCACATGTTAACACATAGAGAGAGAGAGAAAGAGAGAGAGAGAGAGAGAGAGCAAACAAAAACAAAGAAACCCCCCAAAAAACATATTGAGTAAGAAACAAGAGAGAGAGAGAGAGAGAGAGAGAGAGAGAGAGAGAGAGAGAGAGAGAGAGAGCAAGCAAGCAAATAAACAAAAACAAAAACAAATAAAAAATATATTAAGTAAGAAACGAAAAATGAAAAACAGTTCTATTTCAAACAATTCAGTTTAGAACACAGAGAAAAAAAGGAACTTAGGTTTGGTTTTATGGCATATCAACTATTGTAGGTTATTTAATGCCAAATCCATTTTTATACATATAAACAGTTCTATTTCAAACAATTCGCTTTAGCATAAGTACATAGTTTCAGTGTCAAAAACAGTTCTATTTCAAACAATTCAGTTTAGTACAAGTATAGATTTTTGCTTACACAGTTAAATTTCAAAATATTTCTGTTTCAAGCAATTCAGTTTAGCATTAGTACATAGGTTCAATATCAAAAACAGTTTTATTTCAAACAATTCAGTTCAGCATAAGTACACTGTTTCAAAGTCCAAAAACAATTCTATTTCAAACAATTCAGTTTAGCATGAGTACACTGTTTAGTTCTGTTTGACCCATAGGTAGGACCCTATCAGGTGCTACCACTCCGGGTCAGAGTGAACCTGGGAGCGACAGCAATGAAGGGGTATTCCGCATTCTCCAAAGCTCCATCATTACTGAAGCCTCACTATCATATTGTTTAGTGTCATATCAGGACACTCGTGGGGGAAGTCTTACCCCTCTGCAGAGGTGCAGTCGGTGTATTCTGTAGCGCCAGCCAATTAGACCATAATCGAGTCGGAAACCAAAAAAGAAAAAAGAAAAGAGAACACGATGAAAAAAAAAAAAAAAAAAAAGAAGGAAAAGGAAATGAGAAGATTTTGATTGGTGGATATTTTCGCGTTGTGAAAAAAAAACTCTTTTAGTAAGTTATGGAAGCATGAGAGAAACATTTCCATATTATTAATTCCCAGAATTTGCACGAACGCTCAGAAATTTTTTCAGGCTAATTTCGTCAATAATGTTGGAAAGATAAGAATAAAAAGGATGGGTTTTGTTTGGTTTATTTGTTTAACAGTATACAACTCCTTATGGGTTATCTAAGGCCGAAATTTGATTAATTTGTAGAGTTTTAAGGTTAAAAAAACAAAAACAAACAACAAAAAACAAAAACAAACAAACAAACAAAAAACATAAAAAAACATAAAAAAACAAACAAAGCAAGCCAGGGTAAGGCGATCTGTTTAATTACCTTTCCAACATGCAGACATTCTTTCTGTCCCGACGTACGTATTTTTTGTTAAGTAATATTAATGGAAAATTGTTTTGTTTAGGTGGTTGTTTTATGGCATATCAACATTTGTGGGTTATTTAAGGACAAATCCCGTGTATATATATATATATATATGTATATGTAATTGTATATCAACCCCTCCACACGGGCAAGATATGACACAAGGTCAATTTTTAAGCGGAGTTTATCAGGTTTCAATTCAGAGTTTTCCTTCTCCTACACTGGTTGCCTCGTCACGTCTGAAGAACCCAGTCTGCCCTACTATTTACTCCAAGTTGGAGGGAGAATAATTGGATTCATATCTTTCTCAAGCTATGTGAAACGCGATCAGCCTCGTCCTGAATTTGAACTCTACGATAACCATTACACTACAGGCACCTCCAATATATATATATATATATATATATATATATATATAGGAATCGTTTATAAGTCACATTACTAAACGAGCCAAAGCTCATTTGTTTGCACGCAGATAAATGGTCTGAAGTATTGCTATTTATTATTTGTACTCAGTTAAATGGTTTCAAATATTACTATTGAACACTAATTGTTCTGTTCTACATTTTGCTTTTGTTTGCACACAAATGGTTCCAAGTATTGCTATATAATACTTATAATTCGGCTTGATATGAATCATTTATTTCCACACAGTTAAGTGCCTTCCAGTACTGCTAATTGTATATATATATATATATATATATATATGTCTCAAAGATATGTATTCGATGCACTACAGGAGAAGTCAGAAACGCATACTCCGAATGACGAATATGAGAATTTTGTCAATGCTCAGTTAAACGCAGCAATAACAGAATGCATACCAACTGAACAAAAAGCTAAACCAAGAGTCTCATGGGATACATTAGCGGTTAGAAAAAAAAAAAGCGTGCAGACGTAAAAACTGCTTCCAAATGGAATAAGAAGAACCCAACCAATATCAATGCCCTGAAATTTAACAAGGCAGAAAATGAATTAGCTAACATATACCTAAAAAGAACAAACAGAATACATTTAAAATGAGAGCAACAAGATTAGAGACTCGGTTGAAGATAGACAATCTAGGATAGCATGGCAAACGGTAAATAAAGTGAGCAGAAGGAAGAGTACTGCGAAAGCTAAACTGAAAGCTACCAGCCAAGTAGGACGAATACAACTACGGAAACAACATTTCGAGAATTTACTCAAACAATTAGACATCAACAGTTTACGCAAGAAGAACTCAACTCAGTACTAAGAAAAATTAAAAATAGAAAAACAGCTGGGCTTGATGAAATACCCCCAGAAGTGTGGAAGACCAGGGAATTCGACGACATACTGCCCCGACACTGTAATACCGTAAATATCCAAAACACAATAGACAGATGGACAAAGGGATATATCCTCCCTTTATCTAAGAAAGGTGACTTCGGAATAGCTAAGAACTACCGAGGTATAACCCTTACATCCATAGCGGCCATGATCGACAATGCTCTGCTACGCAATCGCATAGAACCCAAAATTGAGAAGAACCAAAATGGCTTTCGGAGAAATCGATCCACGACATCTCGAGTTTTGACTATCCGTCGAATTCTAGGAGTACGCGCAAAAACCTTGAGGCAACAATATTATTTGTCGACTTCTCCAAGGCCTTTGATTCCATATAGAGGGGGAAGATGGAGCAAATACTACTCGCCTACAGTCTACCCAAAGAAACCGTCGCAGCCATAATGATGCTATATAAAAACACGAAAGTAAAAGTCCGCTCTCCGGATGGAGACACTGTAATAGATGTGCAGCAAGGAGACACATTAGCCCCATACATATTTATCATCTGTCTAGACTACGTGCTTAGAACACCTATTGATAAAATGAAAGACAACAGTTTTAAGCTGACGAAGAAAAGAAGCAGAAGATACCCAGCACAAACAATTACGAACGCGGAATACGCCAATAACATAGCGCTTCTGGCAAATAAACACGCCTAAGCAAAATCTTTGCTACATAGTCTGGAACGAGCAACTGCTGGCATAGGCCTCCATGATAATGCAGACAAGACAGAATACATTTGCTTTAATCAAAGAGGCGACATCTCCACACTAAATGGTAGTCCTCTGGACCGTGGACAAGTTCACCTTCCCAGGAAGCAGAGTCTCATCAACCGAGACAAACATCAACACGCAACAAGCAAAGGAATGGACATCCCTCGATGGGCTATCAGTTATATGGAAGTCAGACCTGACCGATAAAGTAAAACGCAGTTTTTCCAAGCAGCAGTCGTGTCGATACTGCTCTATGGATGCACTACATAGACGCTAACTAAACGTATGGAAAAAAGGCTTGACAGCAATTACACATGAATGCTGCGAGCAATACTGAACAAATCCTGGAGGCAGCACCCCACAAAGCAGCAGTTGTACGGTCACCTACCTCTCATCATGAAAACTATCCTAGTTAGACGAATCAGACATACGAGACACTGCTAGAGAAGTAGGGACGAACACAAGCGACATAGTCCTGGGGACCCCTTCACATGGACGAGCAAAAGTAGGACAACCAGCTGGAACCTATATACCTGTATACTGTGCCGATACGGGATGTAGCCTTGAAGACCTACCGGGAGCGATGGACGATAGAGACGGGTGGTGAGAGAAGGTCAGGTAGATTCGTGCTGGCAGCGTGACATGATGATGATGATATGTCTCAACGATATGTATGTTATATGTACATATGTATATATCCGATATATATATATATATATATGTACATGTGTATATCCGATAAATATATATCATGCATGTATGTATGTGTGTGTGCACTATCTTCACGTACTCTTTAGAAAAATAGCAAAGCCACACACACACACACACACACACACACACACACACACACACACACACATATATATTAGTAAAGTTAGCGACTGTAATCAAGGGTTACCCAAAGGCTTCCTTTTCAATAGCTATAACACCGAGGTGTAGGGGAGGGCGCTACTCCTTTTCCTGGATTGCTCCACTTTACCCTTTATACACACCTTATAATGCTGAGTGTTAAGCAAGGTTGCATCAAGTACCACTTTTTGAGTCTTTGGTATGACTTGACATGGGATTGAACCCTGCTCTTTCAGGCCATTGGCGAACACTCTATCCAACAGAATAATTACACACACACACACACACACACACACACACACACACACACACACACATATACATGATGTATATCCATGGTATAGGATGAATATATGTATATATAGATATATATATATATATACAAATGCTTATATATCGTATGTTGGTTATTTCCTTCGATTGGACTTATTATTATTATTATCATCATTATTATTTTTATTGTTGTTGTTGCCATTAATTGTTATTTAATATTTCTGTCCGAAGACATTATTTCTTCTTCTTCTTCTTCTTCTTCTTCTTCTTCTTCTTCTTCTTCTTCTTCTTGCTGTTGTTGTTATGATTATTTTCTATCTTCCTCTAATTTTATACAATTATCATCTTTATTTATCTATCTTGATATCGTTTTTTTTCCTTTTCTTCTCTCTCCTCATTCTATTATTTTTTTAAAAAGAATTATTATTATTATTATTATTATTATTATTATTATTATTATTATCGTTGCTGTTGTTGTTGTTGTGTGCAGTGGATGCTGTTTCTTTTGGTCTGATTGTTTTTGAATCCAAAGCGAGGCTCGGAATGAAAGATGCAAGCACAAGAGGGGAAAGAAGATGGCGAGAAAGGACAGTATATAGCGGGCCAAGATGTACCGGGAGACACAGCGGCGCCGCCTACCAGCAGCCCACGTCTCCATGTCTCTTCCAACCACACCCGGCACACACATCTGCAGCCACCCTCTCATCCCCACCCAGAAACTGCCTCACACACCCCACCCCTGCCCGTCTCTCCTCACGCGAACTCACCCAACTTTCGTTACCTTTTTTCCTCGACAAGAAGCAATGGCGGCAGGAAACGAGGGAGAAAGATGGTGGCTCTGCTGATATTGGTTTCAGTGGTCGGTTACGAGCTCTACTCTACAATATTGCACCAGCATGATCACCTGGTGTAGCCCGGGTTAAAATAACGACCGGTATTCTTAGTTGCTGCCGAATTTCAGTACTTCAGATTATTTCATATTAATTCTAATTTTTGAATTTGGCTTTTAGATGCCAGGCTTTTGGCTTAGACGTAAATTGAATTCAAATTTGTATTTAAATTCTCTGAATGAGTCCTCTGTCAGAAAGAAACACGCACACACGCACACAATAAACAAAATAAAAAACGAAAAACAAAAAGCAAAACATTTATTTGATGCGTCGATAAACAGAGGTTCGTAATGATATCGACGCTTCTATTTAGAAAAGAGTGAAGGACCCTGAACTCTGTTTAAACTAAGTGCACGTGGAGACCAACGCCACTTGCTGCTGGCTTCTTGCTTGGCTGAACAGATTCAGCTTGAGCTGGTGTATTTCCAAGAAGTGCTGGACCATCTGCGTAGTCTGCATCAGTAAAGGGTTTACTTTCATAAGATTTATTGATATTCGTAGTACGTAATCTTAGTAACTTATGAAGAGAAACGGTGTCAATATATCTCCTTTCAAGACTCCAGTGACAAGAAATCAGTGTTGCCAACGAATTTGCAGACCATAGCCTTGAAAAGCATCATTATAGCGGTATCAGTTTCTTTTAGGAAGCCATTTGCAAGTAGTATTTGTTCCATCTTTTCTCTGTTTATGGAAGCAAATGTCTTGAAGAAATCTGCTAACAACTGTTGCCTCGAAACATTTTGCACGTATTTCTTCTTTGATTTGATGACTTGTTGGAAGTTGTGGATCGATTTCTCCGGAAATCGTTCCGATTTTTCTTTAGAACTTACTCAACTTCAGGCCGGATAAAATTGCAATAAAATACCAATGTATAACTATTATTGCGAAAACTAGGAAAGGTTTATAATCACCAAGAACTCCCAATGTATAACTATTATTGCGAAAACTAGGAAAGGTTTATAACCTTTCCTAGTTTTCGCAAGGTTTATAACCTTTCCTAGTTTTCGCAATAATAGTTATACATTGGGAGTTCTTGGTGATTCCGAGGTCACCCTTTTTTTAGAAGCGTAGGATGCAGCCTTATTTGCTTTAATCAAGCTAAGGCCCTCTCAGCTTTTGAAATTAGTTGACCTATTCATATACTTCGGCAGCGATATCTCATCTACTGAAAACGATGTCATCGTACATTAAACATGGACTGCTATTAATAGGTTATCAACCAGATGGAAAGCTGATCAATCTGATAAAATAAAATATGAATTTTTCCAAGCAGTTGCCGTATCAGTACTAATATATGGCAGCATCATTTGGTCTCGAACTAACCACTCGGAGAAAAAGCTTTATGGTATCTATACAAGTATGCTGCATGCTGAGTTGAACAAACCTTGGAAACAGTAATCTACAAAATCGCAGCTGTTGGGCCATTTACCTCCCATCTCACAAGCCACCCAAATAAAACGAACAAAACATGCCGGGCACTGCTGTAGATGTAAGGATGAACTCAAAAGAAACGTTTTCTTGAGAACTTCTACACATAGACACACCAGCATTGGCTGACTAGGAAAAACTTATATTCACCGCTTCTGGACGGACACTGAATGCCGTTTAGGGGACCTAAAAAGATCGATAGCCATCGGTAGGGATGGATTCCCAGATAGAGAGAGAGAGAGAGAGAGAGAGAGAGAGAGAGAGAGAGAGAGAGAATCCACGCTGTTGGCTCACTCTAATGACTATGAAAGAGTCTAATAAGCATTTGGAAGTTAACTCTCTTTCAACTTGTACGGGGGTGTCCTCGTGGTATAATGGTTAAAGCGACGGACTGCAGAATCTTAGTAAGCGAGTTCGTACTCCTATCGCGCTATTACGTTCACTTTCGGACAAATACCCCTGGGAAAGGTATGAACTCCCTTATCCTCCCAGCTATGGGTTAAATAGTACCACTACTGTTCTACAAGGAGAATGGCTTTGGCATTAAATAACCTACAAATGTTGATATGCCATTAAACAAAGAAGCCAAACCAATCAAATTGTACAGCTTTATTCTCTTGGTTAGAACATTCTAAGTGCATTGATCTGATAAAAGTTTAGCTAATATGTGCTGTTTTTGTTGTTATATATATATATATATATATATATAATATATATTAGTTATATTATGATATATCATATTAACATTATTAATATATATTAATCATATATAAACACACACACTGTCCAATCTTAAAATATATCTCAGATATATGGAGAACTTAACAGAAAGGTTTGTGAATTGCTACAATTGTACATTTATATTGACATATTTTTGTATAGTTTCTTAATTTTTATGCGCATAGTTATATGAATCAAGTATTCCTATTAAATCCAAATAATTTTCAAAGAGATCTATTTGACCCATCGATGGGACACTAACAAATACCACCACTTTGAACAAGTGTGGACTTGGGAGTAATTACATTGAAGGAGTTCTCCACACGACCCAGATCCCTAGAACTGGAGCCTTACGATTAGATACACTTTAGATACACTTACGATTAGATACCCTTTCATACCCAGGATACACCTTTTCTGACGGGGTTGGGTGAGAGGGTCTTACTCTACTGCTGATTCTCAGCCCCACCGAAAAGATGATGTATGTGTTAGAAAACTGTAATTGATAGTATGTAAGGTAAGTATTTGGATTATTTACACAGCTGGTAAATTCATCTTTACCTGGTACAGGTAAAATTTGGCCAATCTTTCATACCTGAGGTGTTTCACGGAAAAGACTGAATTGTTTGGATGGTTGGGGTTTTATGGCAAATCAACTCTGGTTGGTTATTTAATGCCAAATCCTCTTTATACATTTATATTAAATATATATGATTGTTTGGGTTTTATAACATATCAACCATTGTAGGTTATTCAATGCCAAATCCACTTCATACATAGATATCAAATATATATGATTTGGTTTGATTGGATTTTATGGTATATCAACCATTGTAGGTTATTTAATGTCAAATCCTCTTTATACATATATATCAAATATATATGATTTTATTTGGTTTGGTTTTATAACATATCAACCATTGAAGGTTATTTAAAGTCAAATCCTTTATGCACACACACACACACACACACATATATATATATATATATATATATATATTGGTTGGGTTTTATGGCATTATCAACCATTGTAGGTTATTTAATGTCAAATCCTATTTATAGATATTTATTAAATATATATGATTTGGTTTGGTTGGGTTTTATTGCATATCAACTAATGTAGGTTATTTAATGCCAAATCCTATCTATTAAATAAATATGTTTTTTTTAACATGTTTTATTGGTAACATTTTAAACGAGCTTGAACCCTTTTTTGCACAAAGTTAAATAGTTTCAGGAATTGCTAAGTAAGACTAATTTTAACACCAGTAACTTGTTTGCATACATTTAAATGGATATACATATGATTCGTAAGTGAATAGTTTGTAGGTAATTTCATTTTTAAATGAGATAAAACAAATTTGTTTTCCAACTAGTATTGGTATTGTTTTTACTTTGTTAAATTGTTTCACTTATTGCTATCACTTATAATTCTATTCAATATTAATCTTTTGTTTCCATTCAGTGAAGTGGTTACAAATGTCGTAGTTTAATACTAATTATTCTATTCAAAGTAAAGTTAGCGACCATAGTCGAGGGTGACCCGAAGGCTCCCTTTTCGATAGCTACTACACCAAGGTGTAGGGGAGGGGCGCTACTCCATTCCCAGGATTGCTCCACTTTACCCTTGAACCGTACCGGGCCATTGGCGAACACTCTAACCGCTGGGCCAATGTCCCGGTTCCGGGAGACCTGGGTTCAATCCCAGGTCGAGTCATACCAAAGACTTTAAAAATGGAACTTGATACCACCTTGCTTAACACTCAGCATTATAAGGTACGGTTCAAGGGTAAAGTGGAGCAATCCAGGGAATGGAGTAGCGCCCTCCCCTACACCTTGGTGTAGTAGCTATCGAAAAGGAAGCCTTCGGGTCACCCTCGACTATGGTCGCTAACTTTACTTACTTATTCTATTCAATATTATTCATTCAATTGCATTCAGTTGAATAGTTCCAAGTATTGCTACGTATCACTAACACTTAAACTAAACACCAACCATTTGTAACACACAGTTAAATGGTCAAATAGTTCTATTTCTAACAATTCAATTTACCAAACCATACATATCTAATATATATGAATAAATAGGATTTGGCATTAAATAACCTACAATGGCTGATATGCCATAAAACCCAACCCAACCAATTTATTAGAAGACAGTTTAAGTGTCAAAAAGTTCTATTTGACCCGTAGATAGGACCCTATCAGGTTCTACCACTCTGGTACAGAGTGGACCTGGGAGTAATGGCCATGAAGAGGTACTCCGCATTCCCCCAAGCTCCAGCATTATTGGAGCCTCAGGATCAGTTTGATACATGTCATACCCAGGACATTCGTTGGGATGGGAGTCTTACCCGTCTGCAGAGATGCAGTTGGTGTATTCTACAGCCTCAGCCGACTGGGCCAAATCTAGTGAGGGAGTTGGTGTCGTATTTGCAAGCTTCGAAAAACAGACACTTTGTATCATTGGGTCTTCTGCTTCGTCAGCTGCTGTCAAGACATGTACACAGAGAACACATCTCAATTAGGGATAAACTTGAATTAGTGTCAGTCACTAAAAGGCTAACGTGACAAATTTATCTTAAAACTATGGAAGAAGGATGTTTGTTGGGTTAACAAGGGTGAAAACCCAGTTCCGGGTGAGTAAGAATTAAATACCAGCTTCCTCTATCATTGCTATCATTGACACCATATGGAAACACATATCTAGAGCCTTACTTCTTTGCTTCTTTGACGGGGGGGGGTTCTCAGCGGGGAGCCACAACCCCCCTGGCAGACATCTACTCGGCTGTCCGCTTTTCTTCTAATGACCAAATCTCTGCACGAATCTGTGTGCCTCTGACTGCGAATCTCTTGTCATTATATAATATACTCAACGCCCACACATGTTCCTTCCGGTTCCCAATTCCTGTGATTTATTTCCGCTGACCCTTGTATACACAGATGCATATCCTGTTTAGAAATCCACAACTAACATGCTATCAAAGGTCATTATGTAACAAAGAAAACTTGGGAATCTGTTTCAAAAAGTAGGCGGAGCGATGGTATGAATGTATGAGGTTCAAAGGGGGCGTACTTTGAAGAGAAAAGAAGACGTGTTGGCGTAATGGTTATCATCTTCGGAAATCGAATCGACTATCCCAGTTCAAATCTTGGACGAGGCGGTTGGCTTTTCTCTTCGTGCTAATACCCTTAAGAAACCATCTGTTCTTCTCTAGCTATGGATATATAGTCAGGTAAACCGAACCCTTGGATGGCAACCAGTTTAGGAGTAGGAAAAATTTGAATTCAAACCTGCTTAAAAATTGACCTTATGTCGCATCCTACTCGTAGTGGAGGGGTTGGATAAGTATATAGATTGAAGAGGGCTATGGTCCTATGTCTGCAGGTAGGCCATTCTTTCGTTAATATCAAATAGACCCCATACTTGAATCCAATAATTTAATCGTAGCTTCTATAAAAATAATATATCTTTGAAAAAATAGCACCACTTCTAGTCAGACCTCTAAATGGTTTGGTTTGGTTTGTTGGGTTTTATGGCGTATCAACCTTTGTAGGTTATTTAACGCCAAATCCATTTTTATGTAAATAATCTGCTCTATTGAAAACAATTCAGTTTAGCATAAGTACACATTTTAATTGTCAAAAACATTTCCATTTCAAACTACTCAAGCAGTTATACGTAACAATTCAGTTAAGTGTAAATACAGTTTCAATGTCGAAAACAGTTCTATTTCAAATAATTCAGTTAAGCATAAACACGCAGTTTAAATGTAAGTACAGTTTAATTGTCAAAAACATTTCTATTTCAAGCTATTCAGTTTACTCAAACAATTCAGTTTAGCATAAGAATGCTGTTAGTTCTATTTAATCCATAGATAGGGCCCTATCAGGTGCTACCACGCCGGGCCAGAGTGGATCTGGGAGCGATAGCAATGAAGGGGTACTCCGTATTCCCCAAAGCTCCAGCACTGCTGGAACCTCACCATCAGATTGTTTAGTGTCATATCCAGGACACTAATTGGGGGGGGGATCTTACCCCTCTGCAGAGAAGCAGTCGGTGTATTCTACAGTCCCAGCCAACTGGGCAAATTCCTCTAAAGTTAAGTAATGATGAATCTGTACATTACTGGGATGAGTTTTCAGTATGTAATAGCAGTCATTTTAAGTAATCTGTGACCTATGTGCCAGACAAAGCAGGGTTGAGAAAACAATATATATTGTTGAGAAATTGGAAAAAAAGAAACCCTATTTCTACCGTCGATTTAGTGTGTAAGATAGTTTCAAGTATTCAAAGCAATTATATGGTTATAAATATTTCAAGCAATTATCTGGTTTCAAGTATTTTAAGCAATTATATTGATTTCAAGCATTTCAAGCAGTCATATTACTTTAAAATATTTTAAGCAGCCGGCTCATTGGCAAAGTGGGTAGAGTGTTCGCCAATGGTCCGGGAGGCCTGGGTTCAATCCCAGGTTGCGTCATACCAAATACTTTAAAAATGGTACTTGATGCCTCCTTGCTTAACACTCAGCAAAATAAGGTATGTATCAAGGGTAAAGTGGAGCAATCCAGGGAAAGGAGTAGCGCCCTCCCCTACACCTCGGTGTTGTAGCCATTGAAAAGGGAGCCTTCTAGTCACCCTCGACTACGGTCGCCAACTTTACTTATATTGGTTTCACGTATTTCAAGCAATTTTATAGTTTCAAGTATTTTAAGCAATTATATAATTTTAAGTATTTTAAGCAATCATATTCGTTTCAAATATTTTAAGCAATTTATTTTGATTTTATGTATCTTAAGCAATTTATATTGGTTTGAGATATTTCAAGCAATTTATTTTGGAGTCAAATATTTCTAGCAATTAAATATCGGTTTCAAGTATTTTAAACAATTATATGATTTTAAAAATTTAACGCAATTATAGGGTTTTAAGTATTTACAGCAATCATATTAGCTTGAAATATTTAAGCAATTTATATTGATTTCATGTATCTCAAGCAATTATATGGTTTTAAGTATTTCATGTAATTGTATGTTTTCAGGTATTTTAAGCAATTATATCAATTTCCTCTATTTCAAAGAATTTATGTTGGTTTTGAATGGTTTCAAGTATTTAAAAATATTATATGATTTCAAGTATTTAAACATATTATATGGTTTCAAGTATTTTAAGCAATTATATGGTTTCAAGTATTTCAAGGCATTCTATGGTTTTACATATTTCAAGCAATTTATATTAGAGTCAAGTATTTCAAGCAATTATATGGTTTTAAGTATTTCAAGCAATTATATGATTTCAAGTATTTAAAAATATTATATGGTTTCAAGTATCTAAAAATTTTATATGGCTTCCAGTATTTAAACATATTATATGGTTTCAAGTATTTTAAGCTATTATATGGTTTCAATTATTTCAAGGCATTCTATGGTTTTAAATATTTCAAGCAATTATATGGTTTTTAAGTATTTCAAGCAATTATATGATTTCAAGTATTTAAAAATATCATATGGTTTCAAGTATCTAAAAATATTATATGGCTTCCAGTATTTAAACATATTATATGGTTTCAAGTATTTTAAGCAATTATATGGTTTCAGTTATTTCAAGGCATTCTATGGTTTTAAATATTTCAAGCAATTATATGGTTTTAAGTATTTCAAGCAATTATATGGTTTTAAGTATTTCAAACAATTCTATAGGTTTAAGTTTTTTAAGTAATTATATGGTTTTAAGTATTTCAAGCTATCATATTAGTTTCACATATCTTAAGCAATTTATATTTGTTTAAAATATTTCAAGCAATTTTACAAATGAATCCAATTTCAATATCAAATGACCCATACGGTGTTGATATACCGTTAAACAAACTACGTAGATTAGCACTTTGATTTTTAATAAAATGGCAGCCCTGATCTATAATAAAGATCAGAATAATTGGTCATGTGATGTCTGGTGGATATGGTAGATGAATGACAAATTTTCCACCAAGTTATAACAATCTTTATCTGGTCTCCCATGAAATATCCAATATAGAATTATTTGATAAAGACTTAGTTCTCAGTCATTTATTTTTTTTTTTAGCAGTTGCTTGTCTTTTAACAAAACTTCGGACCCAGACCACTAACTCTGACATTCAGGAACCATATTCCAACAAGTCATTTATTTTCATCTACTCAAACCTTGTTTCTTTGTTTGGGAGATTTTTTATCTTATTTTATTTATTTATTTTTACTTTTATCTCTTATTTAAAAAAAAAATTACCTGGTTTTTATTCGTGTTGTAACCAAAATCTGCCTCATGTCCTGTTCCCTGTTATGTCTACTGCGCTTTATTATTAATAAGGAGGCAGGGACCGCCGTCACTCGGTCATTATACGTTTTCACGAGACAAATATTTCCGGCTAATTAATGACTATTCTCTCTGATTTCTTTATTTTCAATTAAAATATAAATTCGCTATTGGTTAAGTGGGTAGAGTATTCGCCAATGGCCCGGGACACCGGAGTTCAATTACAGGTCGAGTCATACCAAAGAATCCAAAAATGGTACTTGATGCCGCCTTCCTTAACCCTCAGCATTATAAGGTACGGATCAAAGGTAAAGTGGAGTAATCCAGGGAAACGAGTAGCACTCTCCCCTTCACTTCGGTGTTATAACTAATGGAAAGGGAGCCATCGAGTCGCCCTCGACTATGGTTGCAACTTTACTTACTTTTACTTGATATCAAACTTAATAGCCACTTAAAGTGGCATTTAAGGATAATTCATTTTATTATTTTATTACCTACAAGTACATCTTTAGCGACTTTTGGATTCTTATCATATATATATATATATATATATATATATATGCGCGTATAACAACCAAGACGTATTTGCATATTTTACCTCATTGTACTTTAGTTGCACACACACACATACGTGTATATATATATATATATATATATATATATATATATATATATGTGTGTGTGTGTGTGTGTGTGTGTAGGTTTTTGCACATAAAATCATTCACGTAAATAATTATGCAAATAGAATACACATTTTTAGAATTCCTGGCTTTTGTGTTGAATTGATGATGAAAGACAGGCGTTCAAAGTTAATACGTAACTTTCTCACTGACTAAGAATGCTACAGATATTCCCAGTGGCGTTGTGGCTAGCGTGCTGGACTGTGACACCGTAGTAAGTAAGTTCAAACTCAAGTCACGCTATTACGTTTACTTTCAGACTAATACCCTGGAGAAAGGTATGAGTTCCCTTATCTCCCCTACTATGGAGAGTATCACTACTGTTCTTCAACAAAGAAGGCCGTGGCATTAAATAACCCACGAAGGTTGATAGGCCATTAAAACAAAGAAACCAAATCAAACAAAACTACGAGATAAATACAGAGATAAATATATGTATCTAACAGACTGAGATAGATAGATAGATAGATATGAAAAGACTCTGATATGAACAAATTGATATGGATAGATATGAATATATTGATGCGAAGAGACATAAACTGGCTGAGATAGATAGATAGATTGATAGATATGAACAGACTTATATATATATATATATATATATATATATATATATATATATATATAAATGATTTCAGATTTGGTATTGAGGTTTTTACTATTTCATATATTTGTGTTCTACATGTGTTTTTGACCTTATGTCTTTTTCACGAGATCTTGAATGGTTAAATTAAGTTTCAGTTGTGGTTTTTATAGTGAAGATTGTTTTAATAGGGTTTGATCTTTTTTAATTCCAGGATTTGCGTCTGTGAAAGTCCCATTGGAGTTAATTATCCGTGAAGACCTCTGGTCTTTGTAGATGTTTGGCATCGCTTGTCGCTTATGTGCGATATAGATCAGTGGTCAGTGATAGAGTTTTGGCTCTGCATTCTGTGGTCGCTGGTTTTTTAACGAATATGTGACTGTTTTTGTGGTGTCAAACTAATATACCCGTCCCGTAAAGTCTCTCTGGTGTCATGGCTAGAGTACTGGCCTACGGCCTTAGAGTAGGCGAGTTTAAACTCCAGTCGCGTTATTACATTCATTCTCGGACTAATTGTTGTGATGCTGACAAAAGAAAGACACGGGGAACACAAAAGGGATGATAGAAAAAAATATATATTCAAGTAACAGAAACAAAATACAAGTGAACCTGGTTAAACTGTAGTTAGTTGATAGGAAGCTGAGAGTCCAGTGGAGTAATGACTATCCGTCCACAACGCAAATGGTATCACACGTGACTGTGTCACGCTGATTGGTGAAGTCCGTCTGACGCTCTCGTTGATGTGTATTTATGGAGGAGGGTAAGTCCATTATGTAGGGAGTACAACAGATCTCCAGTGGAGGAGATCAGGATATACACTGCTGATGAAACCCAATAAGGTCGAAACAGCTGTCCAGAGATTCCGTTTGTCGCGTGCAAGTGTTTGGCGGATTTTCTGGTCATGGTAAATCAATTTACATCATGATTCCTCTAGTTGAAAAAGAAAATGTACGTCTGTAGAAGTTATATATATATATATATATATATGTACGTATATATATATATATATATATATCTACTCAAAATAAGTTCTGTTTAGTTTTATTTTTGTTCAAGTTTTGTGTCTGTAAATGTCTTATTGGGGTTAATTGTCCGTGAAAACCTCTGGTCAATGTAAATGTATATTTAAGAATATAAGTAAGTATGTATTCTCTCTCTCTCTCTCTCTCTCTCTCTCTCTCTCCTTCTCTGTCTGTACACGTATGTGTGCATGTGTGTATGCACTCGTACACACATATTTTCAGGGTTGTTATGTTGATTTTTGTCCTTCCTTGTTGCTCTTTTCTCTCTCTCTCTCTCTCCTTCTCTCTCTTTCTCTTTATGCACATACACACGTACACATTAATGTATACATACACATACACATACAATTTTTTATCAAGGAAATTGGCTGGGTTTAATGTGCGTAAGAGTGCATTTGACTCCACACATAGATGTATTTTAAGCTAGTCTGTGTATTTGTTTGTGCACGCATGCGTATGTGTGTATGTGTGTGTGTGTGTGTGTGTACATTCGCACACATATATGTACACCCATGTATACAAATACACATTCTCACCCCCATTCTCTCCCTCCCCTCCCCCTCTCTCTTTATGAATGCACACGTACATATGAATACGTACCTATATATATATATTTTTTTTTTTTTCAATAGCATTAGTTGAGTTTATTGTGTGTGAGAATGCATTTGATTCTACACATAGATGTATTTTAAACTAGTCTCTGTGTGTATATGTTTGCGAGTGCGTGCGTGTACGTGTGTATGTGTGTACATTCGCACACATGTATGTACACCCATGTAATAAAACACCCATTCTCACCCCCATTCTCACTCTCTCTCTCTCTCTCTCTCTCTCTTTATGAATACACGTGTACATATAAATGCATGCCTATATATACATATTTTTTAATAGCTTTAGTTGAGTTTAATGAGTGTGGGAACGCATCAGATTCCACACAGATATATCTTTAGCTTGTCTGTGTGTATATATGAAGTTAGGCTGCGCGCGCGCGCACGTGTGTGTGTGTGAAGATAGGTTTTGTTTAATGTTGTTTTAAATCTATCGATGAAAATTTTTTTCCTTTTATTAGGAGTAATGAGAAGACGTCAGACTGGAATGTTGTATGATTTAAAAGTCTCCTTTGTTGCATTCATAAAGATGTTTTGATTCAAAAAGTTTTCTATTTTCTGGTTATTTAAAGTTGCTTTTATGCAAAGAGACTCTCTTGTTCAGTGCTTGTCTGCAACCAATATGTATTTCTTTGCAGTTGTTACTTTCGTCTACATTTTTTTGAATTGCAGCTTAAATGTCTATTTATTATGAACGTTGTTTCCGGGTTTTTGAAGATATAGGATTTTCCTTCAATGATCATATTACATGCTCTAAGGTTTTATTTTTACATTTTGAGATTCTATGCATTGTGTGTTCCCCAAATTTAGATTTGATTAGTATTTGTTTTAGGTTTTTTGGTTGTAGTTATGCAGGCATATATCTAAAAGAACAGACAGAATACATACAAAATCAGATAGATAAGATTAGAGACTCAGTGGAAGATAGGCAATCTAGGATAGCCCGGCAAACAATAAACGAAGTGAGTAGAAGGAAGAGCCCAGTCAAGGCAAAATTGAAAGCTGCAAAACAACAAGAAAGAATAAAACTGTGGAAACAGCATTTCGAAAATCTAGTATATATCAACTATACGTCAACTATATATATATATATATATATATATTGAGAGAGAGAGAGAGAGAGAGAGAGAGAGAGAGAGAGAGAGAGAGAGAGAGAGAGAGAGAGCCCTGAAAACCCTGGCCTGCACAAATAGGCTATCGGAGATGAGAGTAAGATAATCGCTGTTTCAGTATTTGACGCTCTTGTTCACTTGCCTCCAGCAAGAGATATCCTTCCCAGCTTAACTAGTATAACCAAGGGGTGATGTTTTAGTTATAAGTGTATCCGGAATAGAACCGTGAAAAAATGTCAACTCGCTGTTCCATCAAATCACAAAGTGAAAGGAAAGGAAAGCAAAAAAAAAAAAAAAAGTTACCAGAGACCCGAAAGACTCATGGAACATGAAAGTGATAGCAATCCTAATTGGAATACTTGGAATGATTTCAAAAAATCAGAAGAAGATACTATGAGAACAAGGGATCGGAGAAAAACCTAGACCATAATACTGATGAGATCGTCTCTCTCTCTCTCTCTCTCTCTCTCTCTCGTAGAACTGAAGAGACTTACTGTCACTTGGACTTCAGTGAAGGTCTTCAGTTACCACTTGTGTTAATAACTAGCAAAATAGTAAAAAACAAAACCTGCCAATATTGATAATATTAATAATATTAATGATTGCTCTTTGCAGATCTGCTAATCTTCTTTTGAGAATACAATTAGTGTGAATAAAAAGAGACAACAACAACAACAACACAAAATAGGAAATAATCATTTAATCACAACCGACGAAGGATAATAAGAAACTGAAAATAAAGCTGAAAATTAAATAATAATAATAATAATTGGAATAGATAAGACGTAACAAAACAGTAAATGTAGGCTATGCGGTGACAGAGACGAAACGATCAATCACATTATCAGCGAATGCAGCAAATTAGCACAGAAGGAGTACAAGGCGAGACACGACTGGGTCGGCAAGGTAATCCACTGGGAAATGTGCAGGAAATTTCAATTCGACCATACAAACAAATGGTATATGCACAACCCGGCACTGTCCAAGAAAATGACTCGCATAAACTCCTATGGGACTTTAACGTACAAACGGATCACCTAATCCCGGCCAGAAGACCAGACCTCATAATAATGAACAAAAGAAAGAGAATCTGCAAAATTGTTGACTTTGCTGTCCCGGCGGACCACAGAATAAATCTGAAGGAAAGTGAAAAGAAGGATAAGTACCTCGACCTTGCTAGAGAATTGAAAAACTGTGGAACATGAAAGTAACGATTGTGCCGATTGTGATTGGTGCGTTAGGCACAGTAACTAAAGGATTATTAAAGGGCCTGGAGGACTTGGAAGTTGGCGGACGGGTAGAGACTATCCAAACGACAGCATTGGTGAGGATGGCCAGAATAATGAGACGAGTCCTGGAGACTTGAGGAGACTTGCTGTCACTCAAACTCCAGTGAAAAACCATCAGCTAACACTGATGTGAAAAACTCTTGAGGTGTAATAATTGGAAACCCTAATACACGCAGTTAGAATATACAGTCAAGACATAGGGATGGAATTTGGCATTGAAAAATGCGCCCTGCTCGTCATGAAAAGTGGCAAACAACATCTAACTGACGGAATAGAACTACCAAATCAAAACAAGATCAGAACACTTGCAGAAAACGAGACCTACAAATACTTAGGAATCTTGGAAGCTGACACCATCAAACAAGTGGAAATGAAAGTCAAAATTCAAAAAGAATATCTCAGGAGAATTAGAAAACTACTCGAGATAAAACTCTCTAGCCGAAACCTTATCAAAGGAATAAATACTTGGGCTTTACCCCTCATTAGATACTCGGGACCCTTTCTCAAGTGGACCAGAGATGAACTCAGACAAATGGACCAAAGAACTAGAAAACTAATGACCATGCATTAGGCATTACATCCCAGAGACGACGTTGACAGACTATCTATACCAAGAAAAGAGGGAGGAAGAGGACTTGCCGTCATCGAAGACAGCGTTGACGCATCGATACAACGACTCGAAGACTACATAGAGAAACACGAACGAGGACTGACTCCGGCCATCAGAAACAATACTGACAACACGATAGATAACAGAATGATAATAACTAGGAAACAAAAATGGGAACGAAAATAACTCTATGGGCATTTTAAACGACTAATAAACAACATCTCACACGACAAAACCTGGACATGACTAAGAAAAAGAAACGTTAAGAGAGAAACAGAATCTCTCCTAATGGTAGCACAAAACAGCGCCATAAGAACTAATAATATCAAGGCCAGGATAGATAAGACGCAACAAAATAGCAAATGTAGGCTATGCCGTGACAGAGATGAAACCATCAATCACATAAAAAGCGAATACAGCAAATTGGCAGGGAAGGAGTACAAGACTAGACATGATTGGATGGGCAAGGTAATCCACTGGGAAATGTGCAAGAAATTTAAATTTGACCATGCCAACAAATGGTATACGCACAACCCAGCACCTGTCCTAGAAAATGACGCACACAAACTCCTATGAGACTTTGACATACAAACGGATCACTTAATCTCGGCCAGAAGACCAAACCTTATAATAATCAAAAAAAGAAAAAAAAAGAAAATTTGCAAAACTGTCGGCTTTGCTGTCCCGGCTGACCACAGAATAAAACTGAAAGAATGTGAAAAGAGAGATAAGTACCTTGACCTTGCTAGAGAATTGAAAAAACTATGGAACATGAAGGTGACAATTATACCAATCGTGATTGGTGCTTTTGGCACGGTAACTAAAGGATATTTAAAGGGCCTGGACGATTTGGAAGTTGGCAGCCGAGTGGAAACCATCCAAACAACAGCATTATTGAAAACGGCCAGAATACTGAGAAGAGTCCTGGAGACTTGAGGAGACTTGCTATCACTCAATCTCCAGTGAAAGACCATCAGTTAGCGCTCAGGTGAAAAACTCTAATGAGTATTAATAATAATAATAATACAAACGATCTCCTTATCTCAGCCAGACGGCCAGACCTAGTAATAGTCAAAAAAAAAAAAAAAAAAAAAGAACCTTCCGAATAGTGGAATTTGCCGTTCCGGTTAACCACAGAGTAAAACTGAAGGACAGCAAAAAGAGAGATTGGTACCGTGACCTTGCTCAAGATTGAAACAACTATGGAACATGAAAGTGATGATGATACGAATTGTAATTGGTGCACTCGGTACAATCATCAAAGGATTGGTACAGGGACTGGAGGACTTGGAAATAAGAGGACGAGTGGAGCCTATCCAAACTACAGCACTGTTGAGATCGGCCGAGAAGAGTCCTGGAAACCTGAGGAGACTTGCTATCACTTAGATTCCTGTGAAAGACCATCAGTTAATGCTGGTGCGAAAAACTCTGAAGGAGTAAATAATAGTGAAACATAAAAGTGACAGGGCAACCAATCTTAGTCGGAGCCCTTGGAACAGTCTAGAAGAACCTGGAAAAGAGACTTGACGAACTGGAGATTAGAGGAAAAATCGAAAACATTCAGACCACAGTACTGCTAAATTCGGCCATGATACTTAGAAGAGTCCTGGAGACCTAAGGAGACTTTCTGTTTCTCACGTTCAGGGGGAAAAAAGCGATAGAACATGGAGCAAAACGATAATGAATCTGTAATATTTAAAAATATCGTTAAAAACTTTTAATTTTCGAATGTTTAGGAGTGTACTTATTTTTGGACTGAAGCATATTCATATATTTAGTTACAAAACTTTAATATTGTAGAATTTGGTGATAAATGATATCTCATATCTGTTTTGATTGTATAACATTTCACAATGAAATCCAGGTATTTTGAGGAAAGATATTGAATACCAATTTCCAAAACAGGGATGTATCTGCACGATCTTGAAAAAATTGCGCTGTAGCACTATGGGGGTAGGCTGCCAAAGCAGACGATTCAATTGTCTGTTTTGGCGCGAAACCAGACAAAGGATTCTTGGACATGAAATCTCGCCGTACCCGGAAGTGGTACGGGGAGGAGAATGAGAGTTGACGACGCGACCCAGAGAGAGGCAAGGACCAGAGAGAGGAGTTGGTGGCAGGAGACCACGGAGGGCAGTTGAGACTGGACAAGAGGAGGCGAACAGCAGAAGTTGGTGTGGAAGAACGGAGGGGCAGTCAACACCAGACACCGGAACAGAGAGGCGAGGAGACAAGATGGGGTCCAGTGAAGAAGAGTCTCAAGATGTCTGATTCCAGTAGCATTGTGGAATTTTCGCTAGTAACCCACGCTAGCGTTAGTCCATATCATCTGCTATCAGGAATGCACATGCATGTAGTGTTGCATACCTCCCTCTGCTCTTGGTAACCCCAAGTTTGTTCGTGTTTGTTCGTTTGTCTTTCTATTTTCTCCTGTCTCCCTCGATCGTATTCTTGTGTAGGTAAAGAAATGTGCGTTACCCCCTCAGCCACTAGTTGATCACCGGCCGGCTAAGAAGAAGACATGGTTAGAAGACTGAGAGAGATAATGTGGGGGGTGAGGGGGTAACGTTTCACAATGGCGCCGTTGACCAGGATGAAAAAAAACCTGATGAAAAAAAAATAGGAATGAATCGAGGGATGAAGGAGTCGGGAAGCGAGCGGACGAAGAAGAAAGAAAAAAAAAATGCAATAAGGACCCTGCGAGCAACGAGAAAAGAAAAGAAGGAAAAGGAAAACGAAAGAAACAAAGGAAAAGAAGAGAAAAAGATTGAAAAGGAAGAAATCTACAAAGGTAGGAATACACATTCCCCACCCACCTGCACTCGAATATAAGAACAAAAAAAAATTTTTTAGATTAAGGATATCTAAAATGTAGAGAAAAAAAAAAAAAGAACCCAAGTAATCTATTTCGTTTGTGTGTGTGTGTATGTATGTTTAAGCCCCTCATAACTGCTGATTTTTTTTGTTGTATTTTTGTTAGAAGGGAAAGAAAGAATTCATTCCCCTACCCTCCTCGCACACTTATCTTGACCAGTAGAATTCAAATGATTTTTTTTTGCGTAGCAGTTTCCATAGTATAATCATCCTTAAGTGATAGGACCAGTGGCTTAAAAAAATATTGTCCCTTCTGGGAAGTTTTATAGTAATTTTTTTTATGCTGGAAAGGTGATAAGTCACCGATTAAAAAAAAAAAAAATTTTTTTTGCTGCAAGGTTCACTAAAAGAAAAAAAAATTGTGGTATTTCAAAACCCCAGAGAAAGGGAAGATGAAACGAAAAATTAGAGAGAAAGTGAGATTTCTAGGTTAAAATCGACTGGTCAAAGTCGGATCATCCGAGTGCAGAGGGTAGAAGGTGGAGGAAAGCTTCTACCACAAAAACAAAAAAGAATGGAAAATATAAAAAAAAATAAAAAAAAAAATAAAAATGGCGGAAAAATTTGAACAAAGAAAAAGAAGGAAGAACAGATAAAGTCATGAAAAAGAAAGAAAAAAAAAAAAGAAAGAAAAAGAGAGAACGAAAAGTAGAAAGAAAGATTGCTAGGGAATTTTTGTCACTGCATCCATGCCTGTCTCTGTTAAAAAGAAAATAGAAAGAAAGAAAAAGAATAAGTAAACTTTAAAAATTAGGAAGAAAAGAAAGTTTTTGTTTTTTTTGTGGATTTAAAAAAAAAAAACGGTTGGAAGCAAACGCTATCCCCTCCCACACCACCCCCGGTAGAGGGAAGAATTCAAGTGGACAGGAGAGAAGGAAAGTAAGTCGCAAAGAGAAATGGTGGAAGTGGGCAAAGATCTCAAGGGAAGAGAGACAAGGGTTAGAAGGTGGATGCGTGACAGATTCCTTCAGAACAATTTTATTTTTATATATTTGTCAATTGTAGTTATTTTATTTTTTTTGTTGTCTGTGAATTGTTTATTATTAATTTTTTTTTGTTTAACTTGTGTGGATTTTTTTTTTTGCTATCCTTTGTTTTTTTGTTTTTTTGTTTGTTTTTTTTTTGTTATACTTTGCCTTGTTTTTTTTTGGTTTTGGGGGACTGGGCTTACCGTGTCATTTGCTTTGTTGTTTATTGTTATTTGTTTATTTTATTTTATTTTTTTTTATTTAATTTATTTTTATTTTTTATTTTTGTTTTACCTTCATGGATTTTCTGGGTTTATTTTTCGTAAGTTTAACTGCTCTTGGCACTTCTTCACTTCGTCTGATCGTGTTCCCCTGGGGGGTGCACGGGGGCCCCGTTTCGCGGACTGGTATCGAGGGGTAGTAAGTTATACAAGTGATGATTTGGGAGGGCGAGTGGCCTGGTTGACATGGAATTGATGAAATGGTACCGAGGAAACGGTTGACGATGGGTTGGGAAGACGATACCTGGGCGCGGGGCGGTGTCCGGTTGCTCCTCCCCCCTGGCTGGTCATGGCTGGACGATCTGGGAGATGGTGTCAATTGCTTTGTTTTTTTTTCTTATCTTTTGAAAATCCATGGTGATTGATGGCTGAGAGACTTGTTTTGTTTGTTGCAGGGGGCAGTGAAGGCCCCCAGGTTGGGAAGTGAATTCCACAGTGCTTTCTGGAACATTATTCCTGTTACGACACCGATCGAACTGCGGAGATTACTGATGCTCCCACGTCGTAAGGAAAGGGGGGGAAAGTCCAAAAATACTCCTGAATTGTTGGGTAGGGGTGGTTAAAATTCCCCTGTGTTCTGATGGGTTGGAGAATGTGGTGAAATGTTCGAAAATTGAATAATGTTGGAGGTGAATGGAAAAATCCTCCTGAAATTGTTGGGTAGGGGTGGTTAAAATTCCCCTGTGTTCTGTTGGGGGGGGGGCGAATTGAAGAAAAATTGAATACTGTTGGAGGTGAATCGAAAAGTCCTATTGGAATAAAGAATAAGGATGAGTCAGGAGACCCCAGAATTGTTCACAGGAGAGCAAGGTGGAAGAGCTTAATCCAGCAATATATTTTTTTTATTTGAAAAAAATTTTTTTTTTATGTGTATGATGATGTGGTGTTGTTATATTATTTATTATTTTTTTTTAGGGGACGACCGAACCCCTTTAAAATTTTGTAATTTCGGTTTTTATTTCCTGTAAATGTTCTTGTTTTTTTTTGCTTGTTGTTAAATCGTGATGTAATTTATTGAGAATAAATGACAAGGGTAAGAGAGGGAGGTATGTAGCACTATGGGGGTAGGCTGCCAAAGCAGACGATTCAATTGTCTGTTTTGGCGCGAAACCAGACAAAGGATTCTTGGACATGAAATCTCGCCGTACCCGGAAGTGGTACGGGGAGGAGAATGAGAGTTGACGACGCGACCCAGAGAGAGGCAAGGACCAGAGAGAGGAGTTGGTGGCAGGAGACCACGGAGGGCAGTTGAGACTGGACAAGAGGAGGCGAAAAGCAGAAGTTGGCGTGGAAGAACGGAGGGGCAGTCAACACCAGACACCGGAACAGAGAGGCGAGGAGACAAGATGGGGTCCAGTGAAGAAGAGTCTCAAGATGTCTGATTCCAGTAGCATTGTGGAATTTTCGCTAGTAACCCACGCTAGCGTTAGTCCATATCATCTGCTATCAGGAATGCACATGCATGTAGTGTTGCATACCTCCCTCTGCTCTTGGTAACCCCAAGTTTGTTCGTGTTTGTTCGTTTGTCTTTCTATTTTCTCCTGTCTCCCTCGATCGTATTCTTGTGTAGGTAAAGAAATGTGCGTTACCCCCTCAGCCACTAGTTGATCACCGGCCGGCTAAGAAGAAGACATGGTTAGAAGACTGAGAGAGATAATGTGGGGGGGGGTGAGGGGGTAACGTTTCACAGCGCAACACTTTCCTTCTCTTACTTACAACGTGCCACGTAGGTTGAGATATCATGTATTCTTATCTAACCGATCTATTTGACCCATTGGTGGGACCTTAACAGGTACTACCACTAAGCGTTAGAGTGGACCTGGGATTAATTGCAGTGAAGGAGTAATTCACTTTCCACAGAGTTCTATTACATGAGTCTCGCCATCAGATGCAGTTTAGGGTCATACTTAGGATACTCTTTTTTTTGGGTAGTCTTAACCCTCTGCAGGGATTTAGTTAGCTGACGGATAATTACATGTGAATTCGATTCTCACTGGGAGCCCAATACTTCTGGCTTTCTTCTAAACTGAGGTGAGCCTAGTATGTATTTACTCTATTCCTCTGTCAAGGATTGGATGCGATA
The DNA here is from genome assembly GCA_963585895.1 of Sepioteuthis lessoniana. Classification (NCBI taxonomy): domain Eukaryota; kingdom Metazoa; phylum Mollusca; class Cephalopoda; order Myopsida; family Loliginidae; genus Sepioteuthis; species Sepioteuthis lessoniana. The sequence goes on from CAUZXS010001877.1 coordinate 108,747, forward strand.
CTAGGTCAGTTTTTTTTAAAGCGGACTACGGCACCTCTGGTGGTGTAATGGTTAGCAAGCTAGACTAGCAAACCTACAAGAGTGAGTTCGGGTCTCATTGGGTGCCCCATTCATTTGGCCTTGTGCTACATCGAAGCAAAGAGCTTCGTAAATTACTACAGCTGATTTGAATTCAGAATTTTTACTACTCGGCCTGTTGCCGTACTAAACTGAAAGTATCTAGTCTGACCAACAATTAAGTAAAAATTGGGGAATAATGTTATATTGTCATCTACAGCATCATAATGACACAATAATAAAGACGCCGGAAGACTTCTTTAGAAAAATATTTACCTCTCACTTTATTGTAAGGGTTCGAAAAGGGTTACTCAAGGTTTGCTTGTGAGTGGGAGTTGGAGACCCGACAGAAACTGCAATATTTTGACCCCCACTGTTATGGTCGTCAACGTTGTGTCTTTCTCGTTCTCCAGGGCTGCTCAACCGGAGGCCCAGGGGCCCACTCTGCTGGGTGATGGCTTTTTTTACTGCTTCTTATCAGCAACTTCTCTGGATCCCAACTCATCAGGGCCCCAAGGCCCCTTCGGCCTGATGTAGCTTTCCCTACCACATCTTGTCACCAACGGGTCTGGTCTCCAAACAGCAACTTCTGTCTTGACTAAGTTATATAATAGTTCAACGCCCACTCAGTCGCCTACTCGATCTTTGGAATCGCATGTTGGATCGTCATCAAGCGGAAATAATTGTCATGCAGTTCACAGGTCACTCTCTTCCGGTGCATCAGTCTATGAGTGTACCATGGGAATTTTTTTACCTCGTCCCATTTCATCAGCCAATTTCCGCCCACGCGATTTCCTCTCATAACTGCCATTAGAATGTGTCACTTCCTTCCGGTGCATCACCTTGGAATGGCATTTTTGGTCTGGTCGAACGTCAAAATACAAAAATAACAGGTAAATTTCTTTTGAAAATAAATTGGTTTTGTTAGATTTATATGTTTAATAGCATACTTAAAATTTATGGGTTATTCAAAGCTGAAATTTGATTCATTTCTAAATTCATATGCAATCATGAATATTTTCAGTGTTCCATAGCACTTTTTCTATTCAATCATTTGTTTGCACACAGTTATTTGATATAGTATATTCTTATCTAATAGAAATAATTTATGTACAATTAGAAAGTTTCAAGTAATTATTCCAATTTAACGATAATCATTTATTTGCGCACAGTTATTTGATATAATATATTCTTATCTAATAGAAATAATCTTTGTAAAATTATAAAGTTTTAAGTAATTATTCCAATTATCAATAATCATTTATTTGCACACAGTCATTTGATATAAAATATTCTTATATAATAGAAATAATCTATGTACAATTATAAAGTTTTAAGTAATTGTTCCAATTAAGTGACCCTCTTTTAAACAAATTTAAACAAGCGTGTTTGTCCGAAAATTAACTCGATAGCGCGATTGGAACTTGAACTCGCTAATACCGATGTCGCAGCTACTAAGCCACGGTGATTCCCCACGTCAAGAATTTGAACTGAGTTCGCCGATTTCATTGTCCATGATGATAACCGTTGCGCTTTGCGCGCCTCTGAATTAATTTTTAGTACAAAGGTATTGAATCGATTTGGTGTGTATCGATAATTTGAGATAGTACTGATTACTAATGTTAATCATTGATTTTTACAATTTCCAACAATGAAAAAGAAAAAAAATCTGCAATAAATGTTAAGATTGAACTCATTAGAGTTTCTGATATTTGCCTGCCAACTCCTCTTCTCCTATGAGGCAGCCTTAATATAGATACTTACTAAGCTTGGATTTGATTGGCTCAAGGCCTAAAATATGGCGCAGCTCCCGGTGATAAGAGCGCAAAATTGTTCAGTATATAGCAGACCTCCTCATACGTATGTGTGAGTAGTTTCTAGAATTGTTCGGCCTCATCAACATTTGGAGAGTTCCAGTGGCGTAGTGGTTAACGTGCTGGACTGCGATATCGTTGTTAGTGAGTTCGAACTCTAGTGACGCTGTTGCGTTTACTTTCTGACTAATGCCCCTGGAACCCCCTTATCCAAAGAGTTATGGGTTAAATAAGTATCACTACTGTTTTTCTACAAAGATGAATTCGACATTAAATAACCAACAAAGGTTAATATACCATTAAACAAAGAAACTAAACCAAACTAAACACAAGCATTTCTGTTTTTAGGGCGCCTAAGATATTAAGGCGTGAACCAAACCCTACTCGGTTAAATGTAACGGAAGGGTACATCCTGGGTGTTGGACTTCTTGAACAGGATTGAGTTAATTAGCTCCGAAGTGTGAGTAGCGATATGGGTTCAATACACACTGCCATATCCGTATGTTTGGTTTGGTTTTATGGCATATCAACCGTTGGTGGATATTTAATGCCAAATCCTCTTTATACATATATATTTGATATATATGATTTGGTTTGGTTGGGTTTTATGGCATATTAACCATTGGTGAATATTTAATGCCAAATCCTCTTTATACATATATATTTGATATATATGATTTGGATTGGTTGGGTTTTCTGGCATATCAACAATTGTAGGTTATTTAATGCCAAATCCTTTTTACACATATATATTTAATATATAGGATTTGGATTGGTTCGGTTTTATGGCATATCAACCATTGTAGGTTATTTAATACCAAATCCTCCTTATACGTAATAGATATATATATAATTTGTAAACACATTTTGTAGATAACATTGTTAAACAAGCCTGAGCTATTTTTTACACACAGTAAAATGGTTTCAAGTATTGTTATTTAACAGTCACAACTTAACATCTGTCATTTGTTTTCACACTTAATCTGTTCAATTTGACCCATAGACAGGACCCTATCAGGTGCTTCCACTCCGTGTCAGAGTTGATCTGGGAGCAATGACAATGAAGGAGTACTCCACATTCTACAAATTTCCAAGGCTGGAGCCTCGCCATCATATGATTCAATGTCATATCTAGGACACTCGTTGAGTGCATCTTATCCCATTGCAGAGATGCAGTCGGTGTATTCTACAGCTCCAACCGACTGGACTGATATAGGTATGTGTGTGCGTATGTGTGAGTGTATGTATGCGTGTGTGTGTGTGTGTGTGTGTGTGTTTTCCAAGTGCATGAGCAAAAATATATATATATATATATGTTGCGTTCTGGTTAGTGAACGCTTGTAATATTAAATAAAGGACAAACCACGATAAGAGAGGAAATAGAGATATATTCTCTGGAAAAAGTATATTCAATAGAGAGACTATTAGTAGACAAGAACATAGGGTTAGTGAATACAGAATAAAGTCCAACGATAGTATTGGCTTCCGTTATTACGGTAGCAAGTAAGGTGATCTAGTGCGATTGCCAGTCTCCAACGCTCTAATACTATTCCTATAAGAAGCTGCTCTTCACCCTCTAGTCTGCCCTGGTATTAGTAGCTACTGCTATATATGGCAGATGGACTAGTTCATTGTATGGAAAAAGGTGGGTGATACCCAACAATATATAGATAACGTAGAACACCGTTTTGTAAGTATTTACAAAACTCTCTGTCACAGACAGAATGTGACACAAGGCCAACTTTTAAGCGGAGTGCTGCTTATGTGAATCCAGTGTTTTCCTTCTCCTTGACCAGTTGCCTTGCTTAAGCTTGAGAACCCAGTCTACCCTATAATCTACCCATAGATGGGAAGGTGAAGAGATGGATTCATGCCTTTTCCAAAGACATTGGCGCGAATGGAAACGGAAACAGCTTCGTCCAGAATTTGAACTCAGGTCGCTGATTTCATTTCCTCTGATGATCACTAAGCACGCCTTTGTTTTGTATCGACCCAATATTAGTTGGCTATTCTTTAAGTCCTCTAGTTGCTCTAGTTCAGTGCAAATCTCCTGCAAACACCCCTAATGTGCCCCGATGCTCGAATATTCATGTTACTCTAAATACCATTAAACATACAAGTACCAAGGACGACAAAGAGTGTAAACACATCAGGCAATACAAATTAATTCTCAAGCAACCAACATCGTTCAATTAATAAAAAAAAAACACCACGAAAACAAACAAACCAAAAACAATAAAATAAACTAGGTACAGTTTACTTGTTTACAAAACGTTATTTGCTCTGACTGAAAGGCTTCAAGAGGTTTGTAGTAATAGATATCACTTTAGGAGTCCCCGTGGCGTAATGGCTAAAGTACTAGACAGTTAAATCGTAATAAGCGAGTTCAAATCCCTGTCGCGCTATTATGTTCAATTTCGGGCTAATACTCTCGAAAAAGCTATAAACCTCCTTATTCAGCTCGCTATGGGTTAAATAGTAAACTGTATTTCTATAAGGATGTCTTTGGAATCAAATAAACCACACGAACGTTGATAAACAAAGAAACCAAACCAAATCTAACAGACAGACAAAGCTATAAACCTCCTTATTCCCCTCGCTATGGGTTAAATAGTAAACTGTATTTCTACAAGGATGTCTTTGGAATCAAATAAATCACACGAACGTTAATAAACAAAGAAACCAAACCAAATCTAACAGACAGACAAAGCTATAAACCTCCTTATTCCCCTCGCTATGGGTTAAATAGTAAACTGTATTTCTACAAGGATGTCTTTGGAATCAAATAAACCACACGAACGTTGATAAACAAAGAAACCAAACCAAATCTAACAGACAGACAAAGCGATCAGCTTCGACACTGTTTAATTTTGAGTGACAGTTTTAAAATCGTTTTCAATTGAAACGTGTCGAGAAATAAATGAATAAATACGATGAACGAAAAATAAGAGAAATAAATCAAAATAAACATTTTTCGCAAAATATCAGAGGTTCGAGCAAGAGTAAAATATTCTTCAATATTCCAAAGAAATTGGACACCTCGTGAGGTTAAAACTCACAGCATTAATAAGTTGGTATAAACAGCGGTTACATAATTTCTAAACGAGCCTTACCAAAGCTTGAGAACCCAGTCTACCCTATTATCTGCCCATAGATGGGGACTTGAAGAGATGAATTCAAGCCTTTTCCAAGGAAAAAGCTGTAGATCATGAGAGTGATGGTGATAACGTATGTCATTGGTGTTCTTGGGATGGTCGCAAAAGGCTTGGAAAAGAGACTGGAGGATTTGAAAGTCAAACTAAGAGCTGAGATCGCCCAGACTACAGCATTATTGAGATCGGCTGATCGCAAGGTAAACGAAAACAAATAAACAAACCAAAAACAACAATATAAACAAGATACAGTTTACTTATTTACAAAAAGCTACAGAAAGGCTACAAGGATGGCTTGTGATTATAAGAACACATTATCATTCAGTATATAGCGGACCTCCTCATATGTATGTGTGAGTAGTTTATGAAATTGTTCGACCTCATCAATATTTGGAGAGTTCCAATGACGTAGAGGTTAACGTGCTGGACTGCGATATCGTTGTTAGCGAGTTCGAACTCTAGTGACGCAGTTGTGTTTACTTTCAGAAAACAAGTAAACAAACCAACAAAAACAAAATTGCCACACTCTGAAGCACACCACCCTGTTGGCAAGGCATAGAATAGCTGACTGTATCCCCTGCAGAAGGATGGGACCTCTACACAAAAAAGGGGTATCGTGGGTATGACATTAAATCATGTGATTGTGTGGCGCCAGTTCTGGGGAATGTACGTAGTATGGGTTCGGGGCCTATCAATGGGTCAAATAGATTAATTTAAATATTATTTGATAGGATCGTTCTCTAAAAAAAAAAAAATCCCAGAAACAACTACAACTCCAAAAATGTAAATATGAACGAACAATGAACGCGATTCCCTAAATTTTATGCTAGCCCCGTCGACCTGGGTTGCAGAATACATCAACTACATCTCTGCAGAGGGGTAAGAATCTCCCGACAAATGTCTTGTTTATGACACTAAACAATCTGATTGTTAGGCTCCAGTAATGCTGCAGCTTTGGGGAATACGGAGTAGCCCTTCATTGCAATTACTCCCAGGTCCACTCTGATCCAGAAGGGCAGCACTTGACAGGGTCCTATCTATGGGTCAAAAAGAACTAAACTGTGTAATTATGCTAAACTGAATTATTCGAAATTATCTGTTTTTTCATTTAACTATGTTTAAGCAAAAAACGAAAACAAAAACAAACTATACTTATACTAAACTGAATTGTTTGAAACTTTTATGAAAATGTCTTAATTCGGCATTAAATCACCCGGAAAGGTTTGATACACCGTAAAACCAACCAACCAACCAACTTTTATTGCATAAAACAACCTTATGCAAGTTGACATGCCGTTAAACCAATTCAATTACTCAATTTTAACCTGTGTACGACATGGTGCCCGCGTATTTTTGTTGTAAACTTTATTATCACACCTGTAGCGTTTTGTGTATATGATGGAGCTTTATCATCAACGACTACTGCTTTGATGAAGGTGAAGAACTGATCTAGTTTGTAAAAGAAAAGACAAAAGCACAACTCGCCTAAAACTTTGAATATTTTCTTGCTCTTTATCTTCCTCCAGTAATTGAGGCCGTGGAAATTCTTGGAAACGCTGCCGGGACACAATGTTCGTGGAAGATTCGCGAGTCTTTCTCTATTCTAGACGGAACCAACACTTCTAGGATCTTTGGATATATTCTTTCTGTTACAGTTCATCCTACGGCTTCTATCGTTCCTGTCCTATCCCCAGCCACATAGAGAGCCAATCGAAAGAATCCAGCTTCTTTTATTGAGGTTCTCAGAAAACAGCAAACTCTGACTATCTGATGATTTCGGCAACTCTTGTTAATAACCGTTTTCGCGATGGCTGATAGGTAAAGCATGTTTTATTGCATTTAACCAACCAGTCTAGACTTAGTCTACGGGTCTCTCGACTGATTGCTAGGATTTTGGTTACTTACTACTGTATGGAGGCACCTCATGGACACTAACAAAACGTATCAAGAAAAAGCTAGTTGAGAATAATACAAGAATACTACGAGCTATCTTGAACAAATCCTACAGTATGGCAGCCCAAGTTGCTTGGAGAAAAGGCAACTACACAAGAATCTTGTGTGCTGTTTTGAACAAATCCTAGACGCAACACCCCACAAAACAGCAACTGTACGGCCACTTGCCTTATATCTCCCAAATCATTTAAGTAAGACGAAGAACAAGACATGGGGGACATTACTGGAGAAGTAAAGACGAACTTATATGTGACATTCTTCGATAGACCCCGACTCATGGACCAGCCAGTGTTGGTTGTTCAGGAAGAACTTACTTGGTTAACGTAACAGTTATCGTCATTGGAAATAGAATAGGCAACTTGAGTTCAAATTCCTGGACAAAGCTATTTGTCTTTCACTAAGCGCTAATTATCTTGGGAAAGGCACAAATTAATCTATCCTCCCCCCCGTCTCTAACTATGTGTAAATAGTAAATAGACAGAGTTCTTATACTTGGTTAGGCGACCAGTCTAGGAAAAGGAAAATTTGATATGCATACTTATTGGTTCCAAGAAAGGGTTCTGACGTTTTTTTTTTTTTTGCTTTGTTTCCAAGGAAGCTAACATCAATCTCTGACAATAGATAATAATCAGTGATGCTTCAAGACGTAACTAATCGCACAAAAATTCAGAGCATCGGTGAGTTCTGTCTCGTATCAAAGAATCGTCCTACGCAATTCTCTGCCAAGGAATCAGAGCGTAGCTGCTGGCCTTCGGCCTGGGATCCAAGTGTTGTATCTATTTCATTTTAGCCGCGTTATCTTTGGGCTAGACGCGTCAATAAATAAATTGATAAAATGAATGAATAAAAATATAAATAAATAAAAAAAATAGATAAAATCTCTTGCTATTACTCTTTTAGTAACAAATTAGTCTGCAAGACAAGCATGCAAATAATCATATCGTCCATTTTGTCGGGATTTATACGAGAAAACTCCTACTATAGTCCCGAGGCATTCTCGAAATGGGCTATGAAAACAAATGCTGAAAAGTGAAAGATAATCTCTGGTGATAACGATAAGAGATGTTTCAATGGTTCGACCATCATCATCATAATCATTAAGTCTTATCGATAAGATTCTCTCTCTCTCTCTCTCTCTCTCTCTTTCTTACTATCCATCCCTATCGGTAAATGGTCTTTGAAAGTCCTCTGGATAGCATTCAGAGTTGGTGAATGTAAGGTTTTGCTGGTAGGCCAACACTGGTGTATCCATCAATAGTAGTCCACGGGAGAACGTCGCTTATGATTTTCCCCATATTTCCTCAGTAGTGCCCTGCAAGTTTTGTTCGTCTTACTTGAATGGTTTGGGTGATGGGAGGCAAGTGACCGTACAGCTGCTGTTTTATGTGGTGTTGCTTCTAGGATTTGTTCAAAACAGCACACAAGATTCTTGTGTAGGTTCCATCTAGCTTTTTCTCCAAGCATTTCGTTAAAGTCCGACTGGTGCAGCCAAATTGTAGTACTGACACGGCTATATCTTGGAAGAATTCCTGTTTTGCTTTATAAGAAAGATCAGATTTCCATATGGTGAATAAACGATCAATATCTGTTCAAACATTACCTATGCGTATACTGACATAATTTTCAGTAGATGAGCTAAAAAAAAAGAAGCAAAACAGCGCCCACCCCAAAAAACGATTGCCACAGGACCACAATGAACACACACACACATATATATATATATATATATATATATATATATATATATATATATATATATATATATATACGGAACCCCTCTTAAACTTGGAGACAAATTCACTTACCTAGGAAGCAGCGTCTCATCAACCGAAAAGGACATCGACCACGCGGTTAACGAAGGCATGGACAGCTATCAATAGGCTATCAATCATATGGAAATCAGACCTAACCGATAAAATGAAACGCAGTTTCTTCCAGGCAGCTGTCACATCGATACTGCTGTATGGATGCACTACATGGATGTTAACAAAACGGCTGGAGAAGAAGCTAGACGGCAATTACACAAGAATGCTGCGAGCAATCTTGAACAAGTCCTGGCGGCAACACCCCACAAGACACCAACTATACGGCCACCTGCCTCCTATTACGAAAACTATCCAAATTAGACGAACCAGATATGCAGGAGACTGCTGGAGAAGCAGGGACGAGCTCATAAGTGATGTACTCCTATGGACCCCCACATATGGCCGGCTAAAAGCAGGACGACCAGCACGAACATACATTCAGCAGCTACATGAGGATAGCCCTGAAGACCTGTCAAAGGCGATGGACGATAGGGAAAAGTGGCGAGAGAGGGTCAGTGGCACGACATGATGATGATGATGATAATATATATATATATATATATATATCGTAAAAACATGTAAAGGAAACATTTCAATAAAACATAAATAAGCTTGGGAGATAAGATGACAAGATAAATGAGAGAATCTAAAACATCTTACAATGTAGTATGGCTTCGCTTACTCTATAAAAGAGAAGAAAGACGGTGGCTTCACTCAGCTTGGTGGCAAATGATCCGATTGTATTACTTCTTATATACCCACAACAGAGATAAAAGTATGGTGGCTATAAATATTTTCACATTCTCGCTCAATCAAACTACTGTTCGTGGGACACCTCGAGTTCGCTATAATATTTTGTCTACCTCACAACAATTTGAAATATTAACAAACATTTCTCATCTGCAGTTGAGTAACTGATTATATCGTCACAGTAGTTCTAATGTCTGACATATCTATTCATTATATATAACCAGCAGAACATACCTGTTCGGCTTGGTTTAGTTGTTTAACGGCATAACAACCCCTTAAGGGTTATCTAATGACGAAATTCGATATAATTGGTACATAATTATATGATTTCAAGTAATCATATCAATCATTAATCATTCATATTCAATTATATGGTTTCAAGTAACTATCCTTATTTGATTATAATAATCATTACACATATTCTTATCAAATAATAATTAATATACAATTATACGGTTTCGAGTAATTATTCCTTTTAAATGATTTAAACATTTGTTTGCACACAGTTCTATAGTTTTAAGTGTTAGAATCTAAGATCAATATTTTTTAAACAGACCTATTTTACCCCTAGACTGGTCCGTAACAGGTATCACCACTCCGGATCTGAGTGGAACTGGGAGTAATGACAATGAAGAGTGTCTCCATACTCGTTAGAACCCCGGAACTAAAGCCTCACCATCAAATTAAGTCTAGTGCTATACACAGGATGCCCTATTTTTGAAGGATCTTACGCCTCTACAGTGAATGTAGTTGGCGTATTATAAGCCCTACGACTGGACTAACTCAGAGTACGTCAACCAGTTTGGGAGAAGGAAAATCTATGAATTCAAACCCTGGATGAGGCTGTTTGCGTTTTGCTTCGTGCTAATGCCTATGGGAAAGGCATGAATCTTTCTCTTTTTTCCTCAACTACAGTAAATAGTAGGGCAGACAGAGCTCTGCTTAGGTTTGGTACTGAACCATTTTAGGGGAAAGCTCAGTCAGCTGGGGCTGTAGAATACATCGACTGCATCTCTGCTGAGGGGTAAGATCCCCTCAACGAGTGTTCTGGATAAGATGTTAAACAATCTGATGGCGAGGCACTAATAATGTGGGAACTTTGAGAAATGTGAAGTACCCCTCATTGCCATCGCTCCCAGTTCCATTCTGACCCAGAGTGGTAGCACCTGATAAAGTCCTATCCATGGGTCAAATAGAACTTGTTGCATAGCTATGACCATGACCAACTATAGAAACACATAATACATATACATCTACATATGCATACATAAACACGACGACACAATAATAGACGAGCGACACAGTTCTAAGAAAAATATACCTCTCACTTTATTTGAAAGGGTTGTGTGTGAGAGGGAGTTGGAGACCGAACAGAACTGCAACATATTGACCCCCACTCTTGTGGCCATCAGCGTTTCTTTCCCGTTCTCCTGGGCTGCTCAACCGCGGACCTGGGGGCCCAGCCTCTCTGGGACATGTTCCTCAATCCAGCATCTTATTTCTAACTCGTCTGATCCCCAACTGCTCAATCGGGGACCTGAGGGCCCCCTCTGCTGGGTGCTAGCTTTCTCTACCGCATCTTGTCTCCAACTGGTCTGGTCTCCAAACTGATTGAATTTCCTGTGCACTCAGTTATATAATAGTTCAACGCCCGCCTTCTTGTAGGCGTCACAATTGCACTCATTCGACCCATCCACGGTCAAGGTTATAATTCTGATATTCCTCGACCGGGTGTACCTGTTATTTACATCGGTGCATTTCCTATTTTGACAGCCCTGCCGAGTCGTAAGTCAATATACAACAAACTGTCTGACATTTAAACTGAGCGCAAACAAATGACATGCTAAATTGAATTGTTAGAAATAGAACTGCTTGACCATTTAACTGAGTGTAACCAAATGACTGAAGTTTAATTGAATTGTTGGTGATTCATAACAATACTTAGAACTATTTAACTTTGTTGACTTATGTTTACAAATCATATACACCTAATCTATAGGAATAAACCGGATTTGGCATTTAATAACCTACAGTGGTTGATATGCTTTAAAACCAACCAAACTAACAGAGGAGAAGGAAAATCCCTGAATTCCAAACACCAGGAATGATGTTCGCAGTAACTGTGATACTCAAGTGCACTATTGTTGTGGTCAGCTCATCCAAAAAGTATGGCTTATTCTACACAATTTTTCATTGCTATAAACTAATACCCCGTGTAATCAGTGTAGAAGTTCGCATCTTCATCTGAACTGTGGGACACTCATATTTTGTGAACGACGGGAAACATATTAGTATTACATACGGATTATTGAAGTTTATAAAGTACAGCGTGTCTCAGTATACACGGAGCCCATGTGACTGCTAATTACTCTACTAATAATAACGTGTTCTTTTTTGTTTCAGATTTGAATGTAGTATACTAGAACAACTATTAATCCTCGATCACAATGCCTGGGACAAGTGAGGAAAAATATTTGGCGTCACTAATTATTTGGAGACCAAATCAGTCAAAACTGTGCAAGCAAAATTTCGCAGGAAGTTTAACTTAACAATTATCCCCAGAAAAGTCAAATCTATCTTTGGATACACAAATTTCAAGCCACAGGGTCAGTAAACAACTTCAAGAAGAATGATGAAAATCCCAGATCTGGCTGGAAGTTGACAAGATGTCCTGACAATGTGGATGCGGTGAGAGATTCTATTGGAAGGAACCCGAAAAACTCCCTCTGATACGTTCCCAATAATTTGAACTTTCACATGCACTGTAGGATAAAGTCAATCAATTTCAGCCCTTGTCATCTGGTTTGACTTTTCTTAAGTGATATGATTGCTTTTTAAAACAGATGAAAGATGATTCGATGCAATATGAATTATCATATTAATGGGTTGCATCTATTTTGAGACAACCTGTACCTTGTCTTTCATTTATTTGTGCTCGAACGTTTATTCTCATAATGAAAGAACCACTGGATAGACAACATTGTTTATGATGTATTTCTTTTCTTTGACCTTTTGAGTTGCTCTTGTGGAATTTTAAAAATTTATTCCATGAACTGATATAAAAGTTATATCGTATAAACTGCTCGTCTCTAGGGTCTGCAATTACACGTGTTTCTACTACATCGACAGAGATTCGTTTTTTTTTTAAATTTCAACCTCAATTATTTTATAACCTTCCCCACCTCTCAAGATTTCCAACTTTGCTCCTAGCTACATTAAGCTGGCCATGCGAGATGAAGCCACTTTTTAGGTAGATGCCAATCTGGCACAAAATTTGTCAGTGTTGTTTTGTTTATGGTCATTATAACACAGACTCGATTAAGAAAAAAAAATCTGCATGCTAATGGAAACTATTTGTCATTGGGAATAATGAGAATATCTGTATCTGCGAGAAATTAATGACTTTCCTACATGTGGTCCAATGAACAGTTTGGTCTTAGTCACATGATCCAGGTTACGTATGATTATGTAACGTCTTGCGGGAGTAATAAGCCTTTTACGTTTGTCATCGTCTTTGGGGACCCAGAACTTGCTCTAATCGTAAACGATTGAGAGATAACACAACAAGAGAGACAAGACGGGTTTGAGATAAATAAAAAGAAAGATTTTATTCTCAGTTCATCTACATTAGCTGTCATCACATAATATCATTTGCTTATCACCAGATAAAGTAATTTAATTATTATCGCATATCCTGGTGTTGGTTGCGTTTTTGTTGAAGCTGATGCCGGTTAGTAATCTTTTGGCATCTTTTCGAAGTCGCTGCTGCTGCTTAGTGATCATTTGACATCTATTTGAAGTCGCTGCTATCCATTTCCTTGTGATTGTTAGGCCACATCAACCTTTTATATACAGTCAGACAGCCTCGGATGAGCTGCTGATTGATCGGAAAAAGATTTTTTATTAGCTTTAAATTTTTTTCTCGCGCTCGTTCCGAAAGTGGATGCGTGAAACCGGTCGCTGTTTCTGTTCGTCTTTGCCATATAAGTGATGGTAGTCAAGGTGAACATTTTGGCATTATTAGAAAGAGTGTGGTGGTGCTGTCTCCTCTTGCCAAACACGGGGGTGATTCCGCTTTCTATCCATTGAACATTCCGCTGGTAGGAAATGTCTTTGGATAACACGAATGATTCGTTATTCGCCCTCGTTGTATTTTTAAGATCCAGACAACGAATCAAACGTTAATCGGAGTCGTCGGTCAGCAAGTAAACGAATAGTACCGAACAATTAAGGATATAAAAAAAGTCAACGCCTAGAAAATGAGAACAAACATGGCTTTGCAAAGATGACAAAATTTAATGTATAAAACAAATGCCATTCAAATTTCTCACATAAGTGACAAGTTAAAGATCAAAAACTCAGAGTTTCGGGGAAGCTGTTTCACCGCCTCAACTGCATTTCTGCCTGCCTTCTCTACTTACAACTGACTTATTCCCGCTAATCACTGGTTTACAACTAAACCGGTCAATATATGTATATTCTCAACTGGGTTAGGAATTGGAATGGATTTAATTCAAGAGAAATGTCAATCTTCCGCCGATTGAATTGTTTGGAAACGGGTAAATTCCAAACCCGAATTCCTAATTCTAAATTTAGATGAAAAGTCGCTTTGAACACATGACAAATTACCTCGATGTGTCAACGCTTTGCTTTCATAATTTCCAAAATCATCAAAATAACTTAGTTTCTTCGAGAATTTGCCTTCTCATCAAAACAAATTCATAAATTCCTTTGCCATCAAAATAACCTAATTTTTACGATAGAGTTCTTTTCCCTGAAAACAAAACAATTTTTTCTTATCTACACTATCTTTCAAAAATCCATTACGCTATTACACATTCGTAATGTATTTCTCTATTCTTCTAAAATACAAATCGATTTCTTTTCCCTCTAGTTAATAAACCTCTTTTGACGGGTCTCTGAACCCGACAGAGTCACAAGGAGTTCCGATAGGTTAAAACGAACGACACTAGAACGAACGATACTAGAAGAATAAATGCCGCGTAGCAGCAAGATTAAACAGTCTTTTTTACTTTTTACTTCGTTAAGGTGGCACTCAGCATTCCATTTAATTTTGGAGAACCGGAAAACGGTGATAATTAACTTAATTAAACGAAACGTGACTCATCTAATTTAAGAAGAAACTGTTATAACTACGTAAAATAAGAAGCAAGGGAGAGAAAGGAGTTTTAAGGGTTTGTTTTACGGCATTTAACCTTGTTGCACAGTTTGTTTACATTTTCTCCCGATCGATAAGAGCAAATATTATAAAAAAACAAACAAAAGATGTAGAGTCTTTTTATCTATTGATTTATTTGGTCCTAAGGGAGATATTTTGTCGAGTCTCACTCACCAAGGATCAATATTAGCATTAGCTTATTCGTGATATACTAACACTGAACACAACTGAAAGAAAAACAAGATGTACGCATTTTTGCATAAAGTATATTCAACCTTTTATACACATAAGACACAAACCAACAGCAAGAAATATGCTCATTTTGTTTAATGAACAATGAGTAAGTGGAAGAGATACAAAAATGAAAACAGTCTTACTAGATGATGGGAAGTAAAATGGACACATAGCGTTACCGTTTCCTGGCAGAGTCACATGTTTTCATGGAATTGATTTTATCGCAGGAATCTTCCATTTGAAAGATTCGTACAAGAGAGTATTTCGATTAACCTTCTTGTAAATATCTATCTATCTATCTATCTATCTCAGTCTTGTCATATCTATCTATCTATCTTGTTACCTAGCTAGCTATCTTACCTCAATCTCCTCATACCTATCTAAGACTCCCAATATATCTGTGTACGAGAATCACGAATAAATACGGTCGATTTTCTTTAAGCCGATGGCAATAGGAAGCAGTTTAGAGTTGCACCTTTTTCCAAGAAAATCAATAGCGATGAGTCCTGTCATGCCCCCACCAAAAAAACAAAAAACAAAAACAGACAGCATGACCTTCTTTACTGACCGCTGCGCCCGGAACTATTTCTTTATCGGATAGTCACTGTGTTTCCACTCTTCGACTTAGGCTTGTAATGGCAATCTCATGTTTAGCTGATTTGTAAAGATTTTTTTTACTAAAACATGCTTATCCGTACACATCACTCATTGTTTTGGAAAATTCGCATTGTTTTCACTTCTCTGCGAACAAGAATTTGATGACAGATTTCTATTCAAGCCTGGTACCCTGTGATTTGCCTCAATTTAGAATAGCTTTAAAATAAATATTTTTGTGAAATTAAGATGATTTTTGCCAATAACCAATTCCAAACAATTCAAAGTTTACATTTACGAAACAAAAAAAAAAAAAAATTCTGATAAAACAATTTTTCTTTTTTCAAGAAAATCCCCCCTTTTTTGTAAATGACCCTCATAGATAGATAGATATATAGATAGATAAAAGAATTACCTTATTTATCTATCGTAGATAGAGTGAGAAATTATCCTTATTTAGTGAATGATTCTCGTAGATAGATAGTCAGATAGATAGATTCCCCTTATTTATTCAGCACAATCGGCTGGGGCTGTAGAATACGTCAATTGTATTTCTGCAGAGGGCTGAGACACCCCCTACGAAACGAGTGCCCTGGATATAGCACTAAACCATCTGATAGTTAGGTTCCAGTTCAAAAGCTTTTCAGAATGTGGACTGTCCCTTCATTTCCATTACTCCCAGGCCCACTTTGACTTGTTAGAGTGCCATTTAGAACTGCTAAATCATTTGCTCGGCTTGAAACCATTTTTAGCTGTGTGCAAATAAATGATTAATATTGAATTGAATTTTTATTATGAGGAATGATTGAAACCATTTAACTCTGTGCAAATAGAATTATTAGTGTTGGACAGCAATACTTGAAACCATTTAATTGCGTACAACCAAATGAGCTCTGGCTCGTTTTAAAATTTGTTACCAACAAAACAATTACTTAAAAATCATATACATATCTATAAAAAAGATTTGGCATTGATTAACCATCAAGAGTTGATATGTCATTAAACCAAATAACCAAAACTAACCATATTAATTGACTGACACTTGTAGATAGATAGATAGATAGATAGATGAATTTATTCATTGAATGATCCGCGTAGGTACTTTCTCCTTATTTATTGAAAGATACTTGTTGATAGATACATAGATAGATATTGAATGGTCCTCGTATATATGCAGATATTACTAGTTGAAAAGAGGGTTAGTTATAAATGAGATATATTTACTTAAGATGAAGAATTTGTCTCGTAATTATCCACTCTTCCAGGAGGTCTCTTATGAATAATATGGCAACATGGATCCCCTGGCAACTGCCCAATGTGCTCATGGCTTAAGATGACATTGACGATCCAAATGAACTTGACAGTCATTCTAAAATACAAGCTTGGTCTTCCTTGGGAAGCCACGCACCGATGAACACATTCTCATTGGGAATTTAGAAGGAATGAATCAATAATACAATGATCAATCATTTTTCTATCTATATGTTTCTTAATCAAAACCTGAACGAGGCTGTTTGCCTTTTCACATAACGGTAATACCCCTGGAAAGGTAAGCATCAAAATATTCTCCCTCAAGCTATGGCTAAATTGTATCACAGATTGGGCTCTTTAACCTTGGCATGCCAACCGGTCTCGGAGAAAGAACTCTCATACACTGATATATATATATATATATATATATATATATATATGTACGTATGTATGTACGTATTTAATTAACACTTCCGCACAATCAGCATGTGACACAAGGTCAATTTTTAAGTTTAACATGTTTCAAATCATTTTTTTCTCTTAGACTGGTTGCTATACGAAGCCCAGCTTGCCCTACTATTTACCCAAAGTTGGAGCTTAGATGCGTACATTTTCTGTTTCAGTAGTTCGACTGCAACTTACTAAAATCTAAAGCTTGCTTCTTTCCATCTTTCTGGTCCACGTGACCTTTCTTCAGTCAATCAATCGGTACGCATCTGTGATTTATATGCCTCTCAACCGTCAATCAACATCTTCGTAGGTATATGGGGCTGAGAAGATGTGTTTAGTTTAGATTTGTAGCTTGTAGATTGTTGTCGATGCTGGTTGTTGGTTGTTGTTGCATTTGATTCTATTGTTCTCTGCTTCTTACCCGATTTAACTTGGTTTCTTTGTCTGTGGAAAGCTGCAGAAGAATTGAGAAAGGAAGAAAGGAAGGAAGGAAAGAGATGAAGATACCGTTCAACTCAAAACTTTATTTTGACGACAATTCAGTGGGCGGGAATTTTTTCCTGAAATCTATATAAATATTCGCGTTTTCCAGAGAAGATGTTAGAATATATTTGTCATTTCCAGTGGTTGTGAGTTTAAAGTCAGTGGTTATGTCCATTGGGTGTTTTTAGTAATATATATTTTGGCGGTATCGGTTTGCTGTGAAGCCATGTGACATGGCAAACAGGTACACTACTTGGCTTGCAGCTGAGTGGAAAAGAGTCATTTCAGTTTGAGGGGTACCGCTGAAATGAGATAGAGTTTCTCTTTAGCGCGGGTAAGTCTGTCTTTCAGGCATGTGTGGATCCTACTTCCTGCACTTTTGAATTTATTTTATTTTATCATTCAATTTTTTTTTATTAATCTTCATAGGTATTCAACTTCGGGGACAAACCTCAACACCAGGCTCTGCATCTGATGCTTTTCCTTCTCTTAGATTCGTTGCCTTTCCAAAGCTAAAGAGATTTTCGCCAGCCTTACTATTCTCCAGCCTTAACAGGAGGAGACAAGAGATAGATAGATACCTTTCCCAAGGGCAATAGCACAAACGAGAAAGCAAACAGCTTTGTGCAGGATTTGAACTTGGTTCACCGAACCCATTCTTTTAAACGATAACCATTACACCACCTACGCATTTTTTTAAAAATGTGACAAAGCCTGAAGACATTCAAACCACAGCTTAAACCCTTTATCTATACTAGCAAGTACGTATTTTCCTGTGCAACTTCGAATAATCCAAATTTTGCCTCCGCAATCGATAGCATATGCAAAAGCAGCAATATAAATACTTTATTCGGGGAAAATGCCACGTTAATGCTGTTAAAAGTTTCTTAAAAGTCGCTTAGGAAATATGAAACTGATCAAAAAGTTGCCAACTCTGAGACTTCTTGGTTGCATAAGACGTACGCTCAGGAACCCCTGCCTTTCCCGTCACCCTCTCTAATTGATCTGTCCTCCTACCATTCCTAAGTCTCG